>OX381711.1:81105315-81195109 GCA_947462335.1 Harmothoe impar
TGTCATCATTATTGAAACATTGTCTAAAGACCCTCACTTCCTAAACAAAAAACTTCTTCTTCCGCTCACGTGATCAATCAGGTCACTTCCGGTCACGTGATCCTCAATGAGGTCACTCACTTCCGGTCGGCCATTAGGTCATGTGACGTCACTTCCGCTCACGTGACTCATCAGGTCACTTCCGGTCACGTGATCCTAAATTAGGTCATATGACGTCACTTCCGGTCCCCTAAGTAGGTCAGTAGGTTACCCAGAATGCACCACTAATCCCCTAAGTAGGTCACTTCCGGTCACGTGACCAAATGGTGGCCTCTGATTGGCTGCAGGGTTACCCAGAATGCACCACTAATCCCCTAAGTAGGTCACTTCCGGTCACGTGACCAAATGGAGGCCTCTGATTGGCTGCATGTCGATTGAGTAATAAACAGTAGTTAACTATAGTCCCGTTCCGATACATACTATACTACTTACAGCACTAAAGTCACCATAATCAGTACCTTTGTGTGGATTATATGATTTCTTAAATTATGAGTGTGGCTAAAACATAAGTTGGGCTTATATGGGAGGTTTTACTGTATAGTATGGTGGTAAAATTACAAAAGAAGGCTAGAAATCAATTTATGAGGGATAGAATGTAAGGGATTGGCATCCATGCCAGACTTGAAGTTTTACCCTAGCCCGGCACATATCTTTCATCTCAATATTCCTACATAACGTTAATCTTTGTAAGAGCATTAACAGGAGAGCTGCTCGGTAACCGAGAACACAAAACTAAATACACTCAGGTGATGTTGCTATATGTGTGGGTCTCAGCAGAGACTCCCCTTGGCAGAGGACTCAATCTCAAGCGACAGACTTGGACGACATCTTCTATAGAAGAAGGACCAAAAGGATTACTCTTCCTTAGAGGAAATGAAAAAAGGGTACTACTTTCCAGCTCTCCTATACTCTTCACACAATGTAAGTATACCTTAGTAAAATCAACAATTTCTACCAGAAAAACCTGGCCAATATGTCCATAATCTACAAATTCTCTTGTCTAGATGGCCATTCACATTTGGAGTGGGTGGCATTTTTGGGCCATTGGCTCGAGCACCGGCGGATTGGGACAGAATTGAGAGTTGAGATACGAAGCCGAATATCTGTCGACCATAGACCAGTCGGCAAAGGTAACAGGCTGAAAAATGTAGGCAGCATTTTACTTTTGTTGTCCTTGATAAAACCATTAGAGTATATTCTTGGGAGAATCCTATAAGTATTAGATAATGTACATGTGATTTGCTGTATAAGTGTCATAAGCCAAGCACAGGGTTTTGATTTAATTTACCAAGGGTTAGCCACGGATAATCACCATTGTCCAAGCACTATAGCACCCATGCAGCTAGTCACGTGTGACCAGATCTGACTCATGCCACTACTAATTTCCTTGATTGTTTTGTCAACTTTTGTACATATTATACAAACAGAATGATTCTTTTGTTTTCCCGGCCAAGGGTGGTATAGACCACAGATTGGTTCTAAGTTTGGGCATTCAGTGCTGTAATATACACACACATGGGGGGGAGTGGGGTAGGGTGGTGCAGGGTGGGTGGGGGGGGTGCGGGGAGTGGGGTAGGGTGGTGCAGGGTGGGGGGGAGTGGTGCGGGGAGTGGGGTAGGGTGGTGCAGGGTGGGGGGGAGTGGTGCGGGGAGTGGGGTAGGGTGGTGCCGGGTGGGGGGGGGAGTGGTGCGGGGAGTGGGGTAGGGTGCTGTAGGGAGTGTATCAATGACGCACTGTGATACGTTGCTGTAGGGGTGGGAGTGTATCAATGATGCACTGTGATACATGTAGGGGTGGGAGTGTATCAATGATGCACTGTGATACGTTGCTGTAGGGGTGGGAGTGTATCAATGATGCACTGTGATACGTTGCTGTAGGGGTGGGAGTGTATCAATGACGCACTGTGATACGTTGCTGTAGGGGTGGGAGTGTATCAATGATGCACTGTGATACATGTAGGGGTGGGAGTGTATCAATGATGCACTGTGATACGTTGCTGTAGGGGTGGGAGTGTATCAATGATGCACTGTGATACATGTAGGGGTGGGAGTGTATCAATGATGCACTGTGATACGTTGCTGTAGGGGTGGGAGTGTATCAATGATGCACTGTGATACGTTGCTGTAGGGGTGGGAGTGTATCAATGATGCACTGTGATACGTTGCTGTAGGGGTGGGAGTGTATCAATGATGCACTGTGATACATGTAGGGGTGGGAGTGTATCAATGACACACTGTGATACGTTGCTGTAGGGGTGGGAGTGTATCAATGATGCACTATGATACGTTAATGTAGGGGTGGGAGTGTATCAATGATGCACTGTGATACGTTTCTGTAGGAGTGGGAGTGTATCAATGACGCACTGTGATACGTTGCTGTAGGGGTGGGAGTGTATCAATGACGCACTGTGATACGTTGCTGTAGGGGTGGGAGTGTATCAATGATGCACTGTGATACGTTGCTGTAGGGGTGGGAGTGCATCATTGATACACTCCCACCCCTACAGCAACGTATCACAGTGCGTCATTGATACACTCCCACCCCTACAGCAACGTATCACAGTGCATCATTGCACCATTGATACACTCCCACCCCTACAGCAACGTATCACAGTGCGTCATTGATACACTCCCACCCCTACAGCAACGTATCACAGTGCATCATTGATACACTCCCACCCCTACAGCAACGTATCACAGTGCGTCATTGATACACTCCCACCCCTACATGTATCACAGTGCATCATTGATACACTCCCACCCCTACAGCAATGTATCACAGTGCATCATTGATACACTCCCACCCCTACAGCAACGTATCACAGTGCCTCATTGATACATTCCCACCCCTACAGCAACGTATCACAGTGCATCAGTGATACACTCCCACCACTACATGTATCACAGTGCTTCATTGATACACTCCCAGCCCTACAGCAACGTATCACAGTGCATCATTGATACACTCCCACCCCTACAGCAACGTATCACAGTGCGTCATTGATACACTCCCACCCCTACAGCAACGTATCACAGTGCATCATTGATACACTCCCACCCCTACAACAACGTATCACAGTGCATCATTGATACACTCCCACCTCTACAGCAATGTATCACAGTGCATCATTGATACACTCCCACCCCTACAGCAACGTATCACAGTGCATCATTGATACACTCCCACCTCTACAGCAATGTATCACAGTGCATCATTGATACACTCCCACCCCTACAGCAACGTATCACAGTGCATCATTGATACACTCCCACCCCTACAGCAACGTATCACAGTGCATCATTGATACACTCCCACCACTACATGTATCACAGTGCTTCATTGATACACTCCCATCCCTACAGCAACGTATCACAGTGCGTCATTGATACACTCCCACCCCTACAGCAACGTATCACAGTGCTTCATTGATACACTCCCAGCCCTACATGTATCACAGTGCATCATTGATACACTCCCACCCCTACAGCAACGTATCACAGTGCGTCATTGATACACTCCCACCCCTACAGCAACGTATCACAGTGCATCATTGATACACTCCCACCCCTACATGTATCACAGTGCATCATTGATACACTCCGACCCCTACATGTATTGCAGTGCATCATTGATACACTCCCACCCCTACAGCAACGTATCACAGTGCATCATTGATACACTCCCACCCCTACAGCAACGTATCACAGTGCATCATTGATACACTCCCTACCCTACATGTATCACAGTGCATCATTGATACACTCCCACCCCTACAGCAACGTATCACAGTGCATCATTGATACACTCCCACCCCTACAGCAACGTATCACAGTGCATCATTGATACACTCCCTACCCTACATGTATCACAGTGCATCATTGATACACTCCCACCCCTACAGCAACGTATCACAGTGCATCATTGATACACTCCCACCCCTACAGCAACGTATCACAGTGCATCATTGATACACTCCCTACCCTACATGTATCACAGTGCATCATTGATACACTCCCACCCCTACATGTATCACAGTGCGTCATTGATACACTCCCACCCCTACAGCAACGTATCACAGTGCATCATTGATACACTCCCTACCCTACATGTATCACAGTGCATCATTGATACACTCCCTACCCTACATGTATCACAGTGCATCATTGATACACTCCCACCCCTACATGTATCACAGTGTTTCATTGATACACTCCCATCCCTACATCTATCACAGTGCGTCATTGATACACTCCCACCCCTACAGCAACGTATCACAGTGCGTCATTGATACATTCCGACCCCTACATCTATCACAGTGCGTCATTGATACACTCCCACCCCTACACGTATCACAGTGCATCATTGATACACTCCCACCCCTACAGCAACGTATCACAGTGCATCATTGATACACTCCCACCCCTACAGCAACGTATCACAGTGCATCATTGATACACTCCCACCCCTACAGCAACGTATCACAGTGCATCATTGATACACTCCCACCCCTACATGTATCACAGTGCATCATTGATACACTCCGACCCCTACATGTATTGCAGTGCATCATTGATACACTCCCACCCCTACAGCAACGTATCACAGTGCATCATTGATACACTCCCACCCCTACATGTATCACAGTGCATCATTGATACACTCCCACCCCTACAGCAACGTATCACAGTGCGTCATTGATACATTCCGACCCCTACATCTATCACAGTGCGTCATTGATACACTCCCACCCCTACACGTATCACAGTGCATCATTGATACACTCCCACCCCTACAGCAACGTATCACAGTGCATCATTGATACACTCCCACCCCTACAGCAACGTATCACAGTGTGTCATTGATACACTCCCACCCCTACAGCAACGTATCACAGTGCATCATTGATACACTCCCACCCCTACAGCAACGTATCACAGTGCATCATTGATACACTCCCACCCCTACATGTATCACAGTGCATCATTGATACACTCCGACCCGTACATGTATTGCAGTGCATCATTGATACACTCCCACCCCTACAGCAACGTATCACAGTGCATCATTGATACACTCCCACCCCTACATGTATCACAGTGCATCATTGATACACTCCCACCCCTACAGCAACGTATCACAGTGCATCATTGATACACTCCCACCCCTACATGTATCACAGTGCATCATTGATACACTCCCTACCCTACATGTATCACAGTGCATCATTGATACACTCCGACCCCTACAGCAACGTATCACAGTGCATCATTGATACACTCCCACCCCTACAGCAACGTATCACAGTGCATCATTGATACACTCCCACCCCTACATGTATCACAGTGCATCATTGATACACTTCCACCCCTACAGCAACGTATCACAGTGCGTCATTGATACACTCCCACCCCTACAGCAACGTATCACAGTGCATCATTGATACACTCCCACCCCTACAGCAACGTATCACAGTGCATCATTGATACACTCCCATCCCTACAGCAACGTATCACAGTGCATCATTGATACACTCCCACCCCTACATGTATCACAGTGCGTCATTGATACACTCCTACCCCTACAGCAACGTATCACAGTGCATCATTGATACACTCCCACCCCTACAGCAACCTATCACAGTGCGTCATTGATACACTCCCATCCCTACATGTATCACAGTGCGTCATTGATACACTCCCACCCCTACAGCAACGTATCACAGTGCATCATTGATACACTCCCACCCCTACAGCAACGTATCACAGTGCATCATTGATACACTCCCATCCCTACAGCAACGTATCACAGTGCATCATTGATACACTCCCACCCCTACAGCAACGTATCACAGTGCATCATTGATACACTCCCACCCCTACATGTATCACAGTGCGTCATTGATACACTCCCACCCCTACAGCAACCTATCACAGTGCATCATTGATACACTCCCACCCCTACAGCAACGTATCACAGTGCATCATTGATACACTCCCACCCCTACATGTATCACAGTGCATCATTGATACACTTCCACCCCTACAGCAACGTATCACAGTGCGTCATTGATACACTCCCACCCCTACATGTATCACAGTGCGTCATTGATACACTCCCACCCCTACAGCAACGTATCACAGTGCATCATTGATACACTCCCACCCCTACATGTATCACAGTGCGTCATTGATACACTCCCACCCCTACAGCAACGTATCACAGTGCATCATTGATACACTCCCACCCCTACAGCAACGTATCACAGTGCGTCATTGATACACTCCCACCCCTACATGTATCACAGTGCATCATTGATACACTCCCACCCCTACAGCAATGTATCACAGTGCATCATTGATACACTCCCATCCCTACAGCAACGTATCACAGTGCATCATTGATACACTCCCACCCCTACAGCAACGTATCACAGTGCATCATTGATACACTCCCACCCCTACAGCAACGTATCACAGTGCGTCATTGATACACTCCCACCCCTACAGCAACGTATCACAGTGCGTCATTGATACACTCCCACCCCTACATGTATTACAGTGCGTCATTGATACACTCCCACCCCTACATGTATCACAGTGCATCATTGATACACTCCCACCCCTACAGCAACGTATGACATCCTTTGTGAATGTCCCAGAACTTGTTATGATGACATCATTAGTTAACCCTTTAATGGCTTTAAAGTACTGTGTCATTATTGTCATCATGATGCATGAATGCAGCCCTGGCAAATCAGTTAGCACACTACATTAATCATCTTGATCCTACAGCGAGGATATTTTTCCTTCCTGTTGTAATTTATCAGTTAGGAGAGGCATCATTTTTTTATGATTTAAACGTCAGCATCTTGGCCCTACAGGATAATCTATTCTTAGAAGGGTCCTGGCAAGTTGCTTGCCAGGCCTGTTTTTCATGTATTATGACAACTAATAGCAAAGAACATCAAAGCACTTTGCAGCCCTTCAAGGGATAACAGTCCACTTAGCGGCTTCACCATTTGATACAATATATTACAATGGATTGCTTTTCATAACGTTGCAACCTAATCTCGCTGCTAAATCATAAGGTTACCCAAGATTGGACCGCTCCCACAACAATATGTTAAAAAGAGATATTGGGTTATGATTTAGAGTGTGCGTCATATCACTGTACGTATTAGTCAGACTGAGTTACGACAACAGCTGTATTTATAGCAACAAGCGCTCCCTGCAGCTGGTGGGTGGATATCACTATCATGGGAGTTATCAATACATGTACAATCCACCCTATATAACTGGTGTTACTAGAAATGACAGCTCTATTAAATATTGAACAACACAACACTCCCGCACCCTGCAGCCAGTGTTACACATACAACCCCCCCCCTCCTGTATATAACTGAGGTTACTATACATCACGGCCAGTGGGGGATATTACTACACATACAAGGCACCAATAACTGAGGTTATTACACAAAACAGCTCAATTAAATATTGAGCCAACATTTCTGTACACTATACAATATCCATCACACAAAACGAGACTTTGAGTATGAGCATAAAGAGCACATTGTATTGTGACATTCAATTGAAGTCATTACCTTTATACATCCTGTCACATTCTTTATTATTGATGTATTAGTGTGTATGGTGTGGGTTACAAGGACCTTACACCACTGTGACAGCACCCTTCATGTTGGTGTCAAAATAAATTGTTACTACAGAGTAGTATACAGAGACATCCTCTATGATACAGTCATACCGTATTGAACTACATACTCTGTCATAAAAGGTTGAAATGTCAATAGCTATAAAGCTACTTGTCATTAATAAAACATGTTGTGTGATGTATACATCATGTTATCATCAGAAATTATAAACCATGTCTAGAGATTTATTGTGCCAAAAAGCTGAGAGAAAACCTGATTGGTGGGTCGGTGGATTTTCACGCAAGCGGGCCAAAATCTTTTTGGTCCCCTCGACAGGAGATTTCACAATCTTTTTGGTCCCTCCCTCAGGCAAGTAAAAATTGAGTGCGGCCGACTCCTTTGAGCTATAGTAACACCTTTTTTGCAAAAAAGGGGTCCAAATTGATTTGGTCCCCCCCCTCAAGGGTTCCAAATTGTTTGGTCCCCCCCCAAATCCACTAACCCCCCCCCCCCCCCATTAGACCGTCAAATAAGGATCCCATCTGGTACAGTTTTTATGGTACATTTTCAATGGGTGGATGTCCAAATTGTATAAAATAATGTGCGGCAGTGTTGATGTCATGTATTCTAGTAGCCTAAGCAGCAGGGCAGCCACATGTTCTTTTTGTGTCAAATTGCCCATTTAAAGATGCAAAATGTTGACGGATGGCAATGCACCGTTTGGGACATAAATAAAGCGTAATAGTTTAACCTGAATAACTACATCTATGACATAAAGTATGTGTGGGCCCTGACTTGGATCAGGTTACGGTTATTAAGGCACATATATATATGTTTTTTTTTAAGGTGGACGCTGATGTTCAATTAGACATATGATATCCATCCATAACCCTTTTCGGGCAGCACAGTGCACTTTGTCACCAAGATGCACAAATGCAGCGCTTTAAGGGAACACACTACCATGATATTCAATTACACATCACATTAATTATGAGTTTGATTCAACCTCAACAAATCTGCTCACTCATAGGCGCTGTTTCGGTGCTTGATGACAGTAAATAAACATCAAGGGGTAAGGCTTCTTCAAAGTGCCGGTGATTTCCATGATAATGTCAATGGCTGCATAAATGTCATTCGGACGATAATTAATTGGGTTTTTTTTCCTACTAATCACATTGTATAAACCTGTGAAGGATGGCACAGTGCTTTAATGCATTATGACATTCATCATCATGATGATACTGTATTATATTAGAAAAGGAAAAAAGAGCAGTATGTTGCTTCAAACAATGACCTTGACATGGTCCAATTTGACCTCTACTTACCTCCTTGATGCCCTTGCCTATGCTGACCTTGAACCTTAGGGATTGCCAAGTCCAATGTAAACTTCATTCATCAATGATACAAAACATGACATTCTCAATCAAGATAAAAGATTGGACTTTTGCAAACAGCATTCATGGGTTAAACTGCACGGCATTGTACATCAATGCTAGGAAGGCATCAGGGTATCATGCCTTTCTTGGAAATAAATGTATTAACTGTAACAAACTTATTCACTTTCAAAGTCTGGTCGAAATAAAGAAGTAAAATTGTTCGAAGTGAGTGTTATGCCGACATCATTTGTTAACCCTTTGTTGCCGTTCAAGTGCAGTGTCATCTTTTTCATAATAATCCATGAGTGTTGCCAAGCTGCTTACCACGGCTGCATTCAAACATTATGACAACCAATAGCATAGAATATTAAAACACTCTGGGGCCTATCAAGGGCCAACAGTGTACTTAGTGGCTTCATGCCATATTACAATTGATTTCTTTTCATGACGTGCACATATTGCAACTTAATATCCCTGATATATCAGAAGGTTACTTCAGATTGAACGACACCAACAACAATGTGTAAAAAATTAAATACTGGGTAATTATATTGCTCTTGTGTCATATCATTTTATGTATCAGTTGGGCTCAATTACAAAAACATTACCAATAGGTGGGAGGATATCACAACACACACAAACCAATATAACTTGTGTTACCACACAAAACAGCTCTGTCAACTATTGAACACATTTCTGTACATTTAACACAACATCCATCACTCAAAACGGGGACTTATGGAACAAGGAATACGAACAGAAAGGGCACATTCTATTATGACATTCAACTACCTTTATACCTGCCTGTCACCTTGTTCATTATTCACGTTACATTAATGTGTTTAGTTGGCGTGGGTGTATCATGGATGGGTTGTAAAGGGTGCATGTAGACATGTGTGAGTCTAAAGGTGAACTCAACTCTTATTGCCATGCCTGGCTGCATTCATGCATCAAAGCATTATGTGGCCCTTAAAGCATTGAAAAGTGCCACACAAGCCATTAGACACAAAAGCCCATGGTTCATTCAGACACCAACATATTACCATTTTGACACCTGAATGAACGGCACAACATTGAAGTTGTCAATTCCCCACCGTGTTCCACTCAGAGGGGAATCCCCGCAGGTTACCCTCTAACCCAGTGGACACATAATATTGAATCAACATTGATAAATGGTTGTGAATGTTGATTCAATGTTGATGTAATGTATTTTGTGCCCACTGAGAAGGACAACCTAGTGCATTAATGCACTGGATATAAAGTCAATGATATATTTGACAGAGTTATATCAAGTTCATCTTTTAAGGATGGCACAGTTTGATTGTTTGAATAGTTTGATATATGTTGGGATCTTTCTAGACAAACTGGACATTCAAACAGTTTACTTTCTTTTCACTCATCCTGGACAGAAATGTAGAATGCTGCTTTCCTTTTAAAACATTCAAAACAACCAGCAGTTGGTGCATACATAGGAAGATCCATCAATGCTGATGCTTCATAATGACAGATATAATTTGAGGTATCATTGGGGACTTAAAGGGTTGATGGGTGTCCACCAAGATTAGTGCCTGGATGCACTGAAAAAACAAACTTGTCTCCAGACTCGTTGAAGTGACTATCATAAAATAGACGTGTCAAAAGTTGTCTAACCTATCAGGTTACCATCCCACAAATAGAATCTGGAGCTGGCAAATGTCGGGTTTTGGGCTACACAGACCAAACTTTATTTGATTGAATCTTATTCCCTTTCAAATTGAATAAAATAACTGCTCTTCTTGCAGCCAAAGATGTTTTGACAAATGTCATCTTGTAGTGACATAGTGTCCTTAAATAGTTAAATCCCCCTGGCCCCACTACCCATGGTACAACAGGCCCTGGCCCTTACCCCGGGGACTACTGGCTCCCTGCTCCCGGGTCGTCTTGACCTTGGTATCATAAAAACTGACATGGAAAATGACAGAATTCCCATTTCTCATGTCCCGCCCCTGCCATAAACATCTGATGACGTCAAGTTAAACTTATGGTCATTCTCGGGCAATGACGACACAGTAGTTCATGTTAGTGTAGGTGGGGGCACAGGCTGAACAATCCTAACAACAAGACGCTTTTACTCCTCTCTCTCCATGATTAATAAAGACCTTTAAGGGCTGAATACTGATTAAACATGCTATGCTCATTGTCATCATAATGCGTGGATGCAGCCCTAAGGAGTCTACTTACCAGGGCTGTATATATGCATAACGAGTGTATCAACCCTGTAGGGTCTGCATGATGCTTGAATGATATCCTAGCAAGAAGACTCAGTAGGGCTGCATTCATGTATAGTGACAACAAATGACACAGTGCATTAAAGCACAGTAGTGGCCTCAAATGGTTAACCCAATAGTCATATTTAATTGGATCTGTACTAGGGTTAAAAGTAATTACTATCGTTCGAGTCGGACCTGGTTTGTTAACGTGAAGATGCATTTGATGTCAGGCCACTGTTGGCCGATTTCTCGTACAACGTGATTATCTGAAAACATTTTGAAAAGCTGGTTTTATAAAACTATTTGCATTTGTTTTATGTTTGCTTCTTGGAGTGGTCCTTATATGGCAACGCTAACGGCCTTAAATACACAATGTATGAATGTAGTAATGGTGAGTTGTTGTCAGGGCTGAATTCATGCATCATGATGAAAAAGAGTATATTTCATTGAAGCATTATAGGAGTAGATATTAATGTTTCATAGTGGCCCACACCTAACACAGTGGGCCAAGAATAAATATTTTAATTTTCTGGAAGATAATCGTGGGATATTGGTATTTAAGTTATCAAGACCTTGCCTGAATTATAGGCTTGCTTTATTTACTCATACCAAGAACATATCCCATATATTCTTGTAGAATTGTCCTCATCCAATCTTTCTTACATGCTTGATTAATTTGAGTAGTTTAATATTTGTTGGGGCCTTTCTACACAAACTAGACTTTCACAAGATTTAACCTTTTTCACTCATTTTGGACAGAAATTCTTAATCCTGTTTTCCTGGAATGGATAAAGTTAAAGCACTATATATACCCTATATATATTACAAATTTCTTTCTATAGATAGGCCCTCTTTCAGCAATTATAATGCTTGTATGCAGTGTGCTGTGCTTGTGTGCCGTGGAGACAAATGATAAATCATATAACAAAAATGGTTATCAAAATAACCTTATTCAATTTCTACCTAGTTTGACTAAATTAATGATATAAAATCATGGAGTGATTGTCTCATATTACAACACTCTTATTATCTTATTCTCTATTGTTTCATTTTTTAAGAATCCTACAGAAATGTCATGGGCCACCAGTATCTTTGAGTTTATAAAGTCTCTTTATTCCACAAAGTGATTCTCTAAAGAAGACGATACAATTCAATAGGCAGGGTGCCTTATGATGTTGAATGCATGTGTACATACTACAGCCAGGAGTATATGAGAATGATACACAATCAGACTGATCACATATGGGCAATCAGGAGGTAACATAATAATATCAATCACTGAAAAATAGTAGTACAGACAGTAATAAAGAATTACAGTGTAAAGTTATAAAGTTATAAACATGTTGGCCATGTAGTGTGTATAAGCACATGTAAACAATAACGTGCAGTGTATATACCGGAGAGTTGTTAGACAACCATATATTTGAAATATAGAAAATAAATTGTGTCTGGGAAGGTCAACATTACTGAGGCATTGTCTCATTTTCTTAATACGTCTCTGTATTAGGTTAAATTTCATTCTAAGTGCATCAATTCTGTAGATTTCTCACTCCTTTTTACCATATTGACCCTTGAAGAGCTGCATTGTATTCTTATGTGTTATGTCCCTAGGCAGCACCATGCATGACTGCACTGCTTGATTCATGTATCATGCCAACCTCATGGGATTGATACACTCATGAAAAGTCAATATGGTACACCAAAGCAACTTTCCTGCGCTGCATTAGTGCAACTTGATGATAAATATTGCCTGAAAAAAAGTACCAGATAATTCCTGTCACTTTTCTAGAAACCGACGCTGAACCTTTTTCTCATGGAACAAGGTTTCGGCATGATGTGCCTCACTGTGCCACTCACAGTGGTTGTTGCAGACAGCTACAGCTCTCACCAAAAACCAGCTCTTAACCCTATGAGGGCCACATAGTGCGTTACCTCACAAGTGATGCACTCAGTCTTCATAATGACCAAGTTATGAGGTTGATACACTGCTCTGGAAGGGTCAGCATGAATGCAGCACTGGTAAGTTCTCACTTAGGATCTAATTCATAGGAAGAATTGTAATTCACACCAAATGTGAACACTCAGAGTGTTAAAGATGCAACACCTAACAGTTTATGAGGATGATACTGCACATTACCCTGATGGAGGTAGACAATCAATATGAAGAAAATGCTGTGAACTAAATGGGCTTGGAGTGTGGATTGATGAGCCATTCGTCGACTTATATCTGTATTTGGTGAACCCTCCCCAAGGGCAAATAATCCCTGAATGAGCCTCAGAGGAAAATGACACCATGAATTACAACACAATTTATAACCTTCCCGATTTCAACTAATATCATCTTCAGACTATGCATTAGATGCAAGTGCTGTATTTATGAAGAGCAATGGAAGTGTAGTATGGCCCTTAAGGGGTTAAGGTGTTGTGATATTAGCCCCTGAAATAATGGAGTTCAAGGTATGCTCTGTGTAGAAAAGGATGTGAGGGAGGGCTTAAAAGGCATTGTCTTATCGAATAAATTAAATGACAGTTCCATGATATATACCTCAAATGAAAGGGGGATGTTATTGTGTTGTGTTTACAGTGATATCAATGCTGTATTTAACATTATTCAACACAATTATGCAACTATCAATACACTATGATAACTGCATTTAGTTCCTCTGATCCATCTTTATTCTACAATGTCTTGGGATTTTTCTGAGGCTTTGTTTTGCTTAGGAAAGGGTTTGGTGGAATAATTGCAACAGAAATAGTATACTACTACAGAAACATTGCTGCAGACCTTTTAATTATACAGCAAATAGTGCTGTAATACCAACTATAGCAAAACGCACATTGTGCTGTTTAAATACAGTAAATGTTTACAGTGCATTGCAACTGTTGAAGAGCTTTTACCCTTTCCTGTCAGTAGTGTCCAGTTGCCATTTCAGGGTCACCTCAATCATTCATCTTGACAAATTGTGTGGTCCTTGAAGTATTTAAACGTGCCACACAGGCCTTCAGACGCAAAAACCGTCCCTACATTGTGCTGTGCACTGCATGACACATGTTATTCTGACACCAAACACGACACCTTTGTCACCTGGATAAACTATTTGTGTGCCGTCCAACCGGCAGACGAGGACAGGCAGGGCCTCCCTGTTGTTACTTTTTGGAAAAACTGGACAAAATTGAACATTTTCCAACCACAATGCACTCAGAGGGGCATCCCCTTTTCTGACCTCAATGTACACAAATACTGTGAAAGTACTTTATTTCGCTGGGTGTATATTTCCGCGATTTTAACTGAAATGAAAGATCTGCGAAATTTTTATATACTTAAGTGTTGAATAAATACCCGCAAATTTGCCAATTTTCACTCATCCATGGAAATTTAAACCTGTGAAAATAAGTACTTTTACAGTAAGCCTCTATGGACAGCATACCCAGTGAACAAAAAACGTTATACAACATTTTATAACGTAATATAACGTAATATAACGTTTCTCTAAGGCTCCTTACTAAGGCATAACGTTATATAACGTAATATAACGTTTCTCTAAGGCTCCTTACTAAGGCATAACGTTATATAAACTTTTGAAACGTTATTTTGACGTAAAATAACGTTTTTCTGTTAGCTGGGTAGTGCTTTAATGCACTGGATATGAAGTCAATGATATATTTGACAAAATCATATTACAAATTAAGATGATCATTTATGGAGGGCACAATGTGATTGTTCAGGTAGTTTAATGTCCAGTGGGGCTGTTTTAGGCAAACCAGACTTTCACAAGAGTTAATCTTTATCACTCATTTTGAACAGAAATTTTGAATGCTGCTTGTCCAATAAAGCAATGTGAACTTGTCGTTACCTCATTTACCAAAAAAGTCATTCTCTCAACACAAACTATGGACTAAATACAATCATATAGTGAATACTAATATGATTAACAATGGCTATAGATGGTTATATTACAAGTTGTCATGTATGACAAAGTAGCCCAGCAGCCATCTGATAAATATAGCTTTTCTATTGTCAAATTACCCATTTAAGGATGGGGAATGTTAAGAAACTGCAGTGCATTGAGAGTATGTTTGGGACACATATAGATTGTAATAGTTTAACCAGAATAGATACATTTAAACACGTATGACACGATGTGTTGGTGTGCCTGACTTGGATCAGGTTGCAGTAATCCAGGTACATATGGGTTTAAAGGTGGATGTTGATGTTCAATCAGACACATGATATCCATCATGTATATGTCATTTGGACAATATCAGTTCTTTTTACTAATGTTCAGATAATCACAGTGTATACACCCTTGAAGGATGTCGCAGTGCTTTGATGCATTATAACGTTTTTGTCATTATGATTGCTGAATGCAGCCACCCCAACAGCCCTGATACATTCCAGAAGGGTCTGCCTCATGTATCAACAAGTGCTGTGCAACTTTAAAGGGTTAATCTATCAATTTACTTATTGAATTCTTCATTTTTTATTCCTTATTTCTTCTCTCAAAAGTTTGTCATGTTGTTAATATGACAACACCATGTATTGTATCCTCTAAATGTCAGTGTAGGCGGTGGACACAGACTGCACACTCCTTACAATAAATCTGTTTTACTGCTCTCTCTCCATGATTAATAACAACCTTTAAGGGCTGCATACTGATTAAACATGTTATGCCCATTGTCATCATGATGCATGGATGCAGCCCAGAGGAGTCTACATGCCAGGGCTGCATCCATGCATCAGGAGTGTACCAACCCTGTAGCATAAGCATGATGCCTGAACGATATCCTACCAAGAAGACTCAGTAGGGCTGCATTCATCTATAGTTACAATAAATGACACAATGCATTAAAGCACTATATGGTCCTTACAGTTTTAGTCCAAACACAAAAGTTTACCAGCTTTTTCATCTTCAATTGGATCTGTACAAGGGTTAAGGGTAATTACTATTGTTCGGGTCGGACCTGATTTGGTAACATAAAGTTGCATTAACAAAGTTTTAATGTCAGGCCACTGGTGGGCGATTTCTTGTGGGATTTGATTATCTGAAAACATTTGGAAAAGCAACGTTTGAAACTATGAGGTTTTATAAAACTATTTGCATTTGTTATGTTTACTTCGGGTAGCAGTCCCTATATGTCCTTATGTCCTTAACACAAACCTGCTTAAATGCACTCTGTATGAATGCAGTAAGGTTGAGTTGTTCTCCAGGGCACGTTTTATACTAGTCTGTATCTTGCACTGTAGGCCCAGAGTAGATATTCTACTGTCCTTGAAGAGAAAATCATGGGTATTCACCGAATGATAGCCTTCCTATATTTACTCTTTTTACGACATATGACATGACTATGTCGTTATATTTTCCTAGAATTTTCCTCGTCCACTTCTGTGGTACACCTGGAAGAGGGAACTGGGTGCATGACCCAGAATAAGCAAACTGTGCCATCCTTAAAAGATGAACTGGATTTCTGGGTATCATTTTTTGGTGAAAATTTCTCAAAATCCCAAGCCTAATGTCTGACCTTCTCTGATGGTTCCGGGTACCGAGAAGGCCATGCATCAAGTCCTCTCTATGGAGTTGAGTGGCTTTCCGCAAAAAATTACAAGCAAGGACTTATGCAAATCTAAGGTCTGGGTATGTTGACCTTGCCCCAGTACTAGGACCAATGACAAGCCTAGATTCTGGACACACCTTAGTAACTGACAAACACCTACCTGGATACCTTTGCCCTGGTGGTGTCACATGGTACAGAAGAAGTTGTGGAGGTGTATCTCACCCTGGTCTGTGTCATACTTTCGGTCTAGGAACAGGGTCGCCCACACCTGTCCTCATCTGCCGGTCCCCTTGGACGGCATCCACATGAACTTGATTTCTATTATGATTCTGCCATTGACTCCCGCACTATATGTAGCTATAAATAGGATATTGCATATTGCCATTTTGTCTTCACAAGGCATCAATGCACCCCTAGCCTGTGTTGTATTGATGCATCAAATACATTCCCACAGGCTGGTGCATTTGTGCATCATTACGTTAAACAAGCATAAAGCTCCCAGGAATCATGCCTTCCTTGTAACTGTTGTCAATGAAAACAAATTACTGTATTAAAACAAACTTAATCAATTTCTGCCCAGCCTACCCTTGCAAAAGAGAAATATAATAGGACTTTCAAGAAATGATTGTTCAAAATTACAATACTCTTATTACATTATTCACTATTGTCTCACTTTTTAGGAATCCCACAGAAATGTCACGGGCCACCACAGTCTCATATCTGGGATGTCTACATTACTGAAGCATTGTCTCCTTTTTAATGTTTCTCTTGAAAAAGGTTTGCCTCCTTATGTGGTTGATTTTATTCTAGATGCGTTGATTCCAGACCGGCAAAACTTGCCCATGCTGCATTGGTGCATCTCAACAACAAATGTTGTGGTTATCCAAAAAGAGAAAAAGAACGGAATGACTTTTTATTCCTGACTTTTTTCTCTCACTGATGTTCAACCATCTTATAATGATGCCAATGCCCGAGTGTAGAGAAGTGATGAGGTAGCACTGCAGAGAGCTCTGTTCTCACATTGATTACACCTTCAAATGATGGAGCTCTTTGAGTCTCTCTTGTTGGTCGAAATACATAATGTGTTTCTCTATTTATGTCTGTCAATGAATTTGCTAGTGATCCTCCTGTTACAATGAAAAAGCAAGTTACACTGAGCTAATTATGCATTCATGAGGCAGCCATTTCCGTCTGACATTGTCTTGGATTTCTGATTATCCTCAGAATGGCAGCCTTAAAGCAGGAGGCAAGGATAGTCAGTGTTATCACATGTCAAGTGTTTTCTCTTTCTATTCATCAGCCTGAGGGCGAAATTATTGCAAGTTGTACACGGGAAAATCCATGTCATTGATACACTCCCACCCCTACAGCAACGTATCACAGTGCATCATTGATACACTCCCACCCCTACAGCCACGTATCACAGTGCATCATTGATACACTCCCACCCCTACATGTATCACAGTGCGTCATTGATACACTCCCACCCCTACAGCAACGTATCACAGTGCATCATTGATACACTCCCACCCCTACAGCAACGTATCACAGTGCATCATTGATACACTCCCACCCCTACAGCAACGTATCACAGTGCGTCATTGATACACTCCCACCCCTACACGTATCACAGTGCGTCATTGATACACTCCCACCCCTACTCATATCACAGTGCATCATTGATACACTCCCACCCCTACACGTATCACAGTTCATCATTGATACACTCCCACCCCTACAGCAACGTATCACAGTGCATCATTGATACACTCCCACCCCTACATGTATCACAGTGCGTCATTGATACACTCCCACCCCTACATGTATCACAGTGCATCATTGATACACTCCCACCCCTACAGCAACGTATCACAGTGCGTCATTGATACACTCCCATCCCTACAGCAACGTATCACAGTGCGTCATTGATACACTCCCACCCCTACATGTATCACAGTGCGTCATTGATACACTCCCACCCCTACAGCAACGTATCACAGTGCATCATTGATACACTCCCACCCCTACATGTATCACGGTGCATCATTGATACACTCCCACCCCTACAGCAACGTATCATAGTGCATCATTGATACACTCCCACCCCTACAGCAACGTATCACAGTGCGTCATTGATACACTCCCACCCCTACAGCAACGTATCACAGTGCATCATTGATACACTCCCACCCCTACATGTATCACAGTGCATCATTGATACACTCCCACCCTTAATATATATATATATATATATATATATATATATATATATATATATATATATATATGTACATGTTTACATGTCAACACCCACCTGGTACAAGGCTGTTTGGTACTGGGACATCGTGTGGACACTTTTACTGAATACTGTCCTACCTGCAAAGTACACTCACTGACAAGGGAGCATTTCCAAATGCTGTCACTAAGGCCACTCCAAAAAATAAAATGGTTTCTCATGACTGCGCGCATCATAAGATTTAGGTTTTGAGGAAAACTCTTCTTCTTTTATTTGCCAAATTTTGATGTAACCCCTAATAAAGATGGAAAAATTGGTCATATTTGGTTTCAAAGTAAAGGAGTGGTATAGAAATAACTTACATTTTCTCCACTTTTAAAGATCAATTAATATTTAACCAATTTAATGTGAATTTTGGCCACAAAGAACGTTATCCTACACATTTTGGCGTGTGTGGCCTAAACCAGTAACTTTAGGGGACTGTCCTCACTAGCAAAATACATGATTTCTCAAAGACCTGCTCCACTGGTGACGTCACTTGTATGTGTTTATCATGGCGGAGCTCTGCTGGATGACTCAGCAGAATTACTACACAGACCAAACCTTATTTGTTTGAATCTTATTCCCTTTCAAATTGAATAAAATAACTGCTCTTCTTGCAGCCAAGGATGTTTTGACAAAAATATCATTTTGTAGTGACATAGTGTCCTTAAATAGTTAAATCCCCCTGGCCCCACTACCCATGGTACAACAGGCCCTGGCCCTTACCCCGGGGACTACTGGCTCCCTGCTCCCGGGTCGTCTTGACCTTGGTATCATAAAAACTGACATGGAAAATGACAGAATTCCCATTTCTCATGTCCCGCCCCTGCCATAAACAACTGATGACGTCAAGTAAAACTTATGGTGATTCTCGGGCAGTGACGACACAGTAGTACATGTAAGTGTAGGTGGGGGCACAGGCTGAACAATCCTAACAACAAGACGCTTTTACTCCTCTCTCTCCATGATTAATAAAGACCTTTAAGCGCTGGGTAGTAATCAAACATGCTATGCCCATTGTCATCATGATGCGTGGATGCAGCCCTGAGGAGTCTACTTACCAGGGCTGTATATATGCATAACGAGTGTATCAACCCTGTAGGGTCTGCATGATGCTTGAAGGATGTCCTAGCATGAAGACTCAGTAGGGCTGCATTCATGTATAGTGACAACAAATGGCACAGTACATTAAAGCACAGTAGTGGCCTCAAAGGGTTAACCCAAAAGTTTCATATTTAATTGGATCTGTACAACACTGAAAAATCTATGTGAGAAAAAGTAATCAAGGGTGATAACTTTTGTAATCACAGTGATTACTTGGTAATCACTAGAGTAATCATATGTGATGACACGGGGGTCTTACTTTTTTTAAATCATCTATGATTAATTTCATATAATTTATTTCTCTGTGTAACATCATCTTGTCACCATTCCCTGGCTAAGAGCACTTCTAGCCATCAGAGCAAGCCTAATAAGGCATATATTTGTGAATACAGTAACCAGCAGTCTATTCTTAGATATGGTTTCAGGCACAAAATAAGGTGTCCATATGTACACATGTGTGTGCTCTTGATAATTTCGCTAAAATCTTACTTGTAAATAACTTTAGTGTGCCAATATTCTTCATATATATCATTTTACAAGTTTCTATAATTAGAGTTGATATAGATATGAATCCATATATGGCCTGGAGTAGGAACTGCATGTCCCATTGCTGTCTAGTAGGGCCCCCTAGTGGCAAATATTCTAATCAAGATGATGACTTTGGGTCATCACGGTGATGACCTTAACTAATCAACTGGCTATGATTACCCTAACTCATCAATAGTGATTAGTTTTAGATATACCAAAGTTTTCAGTGAAGGGTTAAAAGTAATTACTATTGTTCAGGTCGGACCTGGTTTGTTAACGTAAAGTTGCATTAACAAAGTTTTAATGTCAGGCCACTGTTGGCCGATTTCTAGTACAATATGATTATCTGAAAACATTTTGAAAAGCTGCTTTTATAAAACTTTTTGCATTTGTTTTGTGTTTATTTCTTGGAGTGGTCCTTATATGGCAACGCTAACCGGCTTTTACACACGATGTATGAATGTAGTAATTGAAGCATTAGAGGAGTAGATATCAATGTTTTATGGTGGCCCACACCTAACACTGTGGGCCCAGAATGAAGATTCCTTTTTGTGGAAGATAATCATGGGATATTGGAATTAACGTATCAAGACCTTACCTGAATTATAGGCTTCTTTATTTACTCATTCAAACAACATATCCCATGACTATTAATATGCATATATTCTCATAGAATTGTCCTCATCCAGTCTTGTGAGGAAAACCTGCAGGCATGAACCTAAAACTGTGGTCCATTTACTTCTGGGTCAGCGTTAGTGTCATTAAAATGATAATGCATGTCATCAATTCGTCTTATTATGAAATGATGTCATAGATGCACTCCCTGCCATGCGCTGATGACGTCATTTGTGAATCTTATAGAAGAGAAAATGTTTCTATTTATTATGACAACATCATTTGCTAGCCTTGTTGGGGTTTGACGGTGTGTTGTGCTTTAAAGTTTTGTTTCTCTAATGTCATTATAAGGCCAAATTCTTTTTTAAAAGTTGTGTTTCCGGTCACCTGACCATACCTAGCTAAACAGGACCGACCCTAGTTTTTTTGGACCCAAAAGAAAAATATATTTTTTCAAATGTTTTTAATGAAAAATGTGATAGAAATAAACAAATATTGGCATATTTGGTATCAGATCAACGCTTATGCTGTCAGCAATGCAGTGACCTAGGAATAACTAACACTTTTACAAATTGTGCATATTTTGGGAACGTTAGACCCTACATAAAGGCCACTTCTGAATTCCAGCAAAAGAAAAAAATTATCCGTCCCTACCTACCTAGCGGAACACGCAATTTATATTTTATGGCCTAAGTGGTGCAGTGGCCACTTTCTTATCATCATGCTGACCATACAGGATTCATTTATTTTTGAAGGGTTTACATCAAGCATGAATGCTGCCCTGCCAAGTTGCTTGCTGGGGCTACATTCATGCATTATGACAATCATAAGGATAGAACATTAAAGCACTATGCAGTCCTTTAAGGGATAACGGTTCACTTAGTGGCCACACATTTTGAAACAACATGTTATAATGGATAAGTTAACATATTGCAATTTAATGTCCTCTATACATTATAAGGTTCCCCCGATTGCACAACTCCTGCAACAGCTTGTCAATAAGAGAAATACTGGGTGACAATATGGACCTAGTGTCATATCATTGTGGATCAGCCATGCTAAACTATGATATTCGCAGCATTTATAGCAACAATCACTGCCTGCAGCCAGTTGGACGATACTACTATGCATACAGCCCACCCTATATGAGTAGTGTTGTTGTACAGGACAGCTCAGTTAAATATTGAGTGCACATTTCTATACATTTAACACGATATCCATCGCTCAAAACGGGGATTATGGAACAAGGAATACAAGCAGAAAGAGTGCATTGTACTATGACATTCAATTGTTATTATGACATTCAATTGAATTCTTTACCTTTATATGATTGATATTTTCCTATACTTGTGTAGTTAATATGCAGGAGTTTTTAGATTTAGAATTAAATCCAACTCGCTGTGCCCATGAGTGCATATTTCTAAATTTAGTAGCGGAGGCTTCATTCACGCATCATAATAAAAAAAAAAGGCATAATACATCAAAGCACTATGTTGCCCTTTTAGCACTAAAAAGTGCCACACGGGCCATTTGACATAAAAATGCATGGTTCTTTCAGACACCAAATATGATACATTTGTCACCTGGACAAACCGGACAACATTGAAGTCGTCATTTCCCCACCATGATCCACTCGGAGGGGAATCCCCGTCCATGACCTCCATGCAGGGAGATAACCCGCTAAGGACAGCTTAGTGCATTAATGTACTTGATATGAAGTCACTGCTTTATCTCAGAGAACTACATCACAAATCAAGTTTTTCCCTTGTCAATGGCACAATTTGATTGTCACAGAATTTCAATATTTGCTGGGGCCTTTCTACACAAACTAGACTTTCACTAGGTTTACCCTTTTTCACTCATTTTGGACAGAAATTCTGAACCCTGTTTCCCTTGAAAATGTTCATGACAACCAGAGGTTGGTGAAGACATCAGGTTGGTAAGATTCATCAATGCTGATGCATCATATATATCAACAAATAAAAATTGAGGTACTATCGGGTCCTAAGCAGGTTCGGTCCACGGCTGTGATACCAAGTCAGAGCATTTTGTTGTAAATCACTAACACTATATATATTACAGATTTTCACCCATTTATTTCTGTATAGGCCCTATTTCAGCGATTATAATGCCTGCCAGTCACCAGGTCAAAGATATCACCTGGTCAAAGACGTCACCCGGTCAAAGACTATCAACTTGTACAGATTTTGTGAGACACAGCCACTTGTATTGTTACACGTATGCAGTATGCTGTGTTTGTGTGCCGTGAAGGCAAATTATAAATCATATAACGATAATGGTTATTAAAATAACTTTATACAATTCCTACCTAGTTTCATAAAATTGATGACGTAAAATCATGTTCATGAAGTAATTGTCTCATATTACAATACTCTTATTATCTTATTCACTATTGTTTCATTTTTTAGAAATCCTACAGAGATGTCACGGGCCACCAGGGTCTCATGTCTGGGAAGGTCAACATTACAGATGCACTGTCTCAATCTTTTATTGCGTCTCTATATTTGGTTGAATTTCATTCTAAGTGCATCAATTTTGCCGATATCTCACTTCTTTTTACCATATTGACCCTTGAAGAGCAGCATAGTATTCTTATGCACTATGTCCCTATGCACCATGATGCATGACTGCAGTGCTTGATTCATACATCATGTCAACCTCATGGGATTGATGCACTCCTCAAAAGTCAATATGAAACACCAAAGCAACTTGCCTGCGCTGCTTTAGTGTATCTTGATGACAAATGTTGCCTGAAAAAAAGTACCAGATGATTCCTGTCACTTTTCTAGAAACCGACGCTGAACCTTTTTCTCATGGAACACGGTTTGGGCATGATGTGCCTCACTGTGGCACTCACAGTGGTTGTTGCAGACAGCTACAGCTCTCACCAAAAACCAGCCCTTAACCCTATGAGGGCCACATAGTGCGTTACCTCACAAGTGATGCATTCAGTCTTCATAATGACCAAGTTATGAGGGTGATACACTGCTCTGGAAGGGTCAGCATGAATGCAGCACCTGTAAGTTCTCACTTAGGATATAATTCATAGGAAGAATTGTAATTCACACCAAATGTGAACACTCAGAGTGTGAGAGATGCAACACCTGACATTTTATGAGGATGATACTGTAGGGGCTTAGTAGTCCCCGCACCTGAGTGGTAGGCCCGCAGGGGTGGCCTGCTCAGGTAGTCACTGCGCCCCTCCCATACCGATCCAGTAACGTGAGACATGGTCTATCTGATAGGACATGGGGATGTAGCTCAGTGGTAGAGCAGTCACTTGGCAAGCGGAAGGCCCTGGGTTCGAGTCCCGGTGTCTCTGAAAACGTCATTTTCGGAGAAACCGTGTCCCTCACAATACTGCACATTACCCTGATGGAGGTAGGCAATCAATATGAAGTAAATGATGTAAACTAAATGGGCTTGGAGTGTCGAATGATGAGCCATTAGTCAGCTTATATCTGTATTTGGTGAACCCTCCCCAAGAGCAAATAATCCCTGAATGAGCCTCAGAGGAAAATGACACCATGAATTACAACACAATTTATAACCTTCCCCATTTCAACTTATATCATCTTCAGACTATGCATTAGATGCAAGTGCTGTATTTATGAACAGCAATGGAAGTGTAGTATGGCCCTTAAGGGGTTAAGGTGTTGTGATATTAGCCCCTGAAATAATGGAGGTCAAGGTATGCTTTGTGTAGAAAAGGATGTGAGGGAGGGCTTAAAAGGCATTGTCTTATCGAATAAATTAAATGACAGTTCCATGATATATACCTCAAATGAAAGGGGGATGTTACTGTGTTGTGTTTACAATGATATCAATGCTGTATTTTACATTATTCAACACAATTATGCAACTATCAATACACTATGATAACTGCATTTAGTTCCTCTCATCCATCTTTATTCTACAATGTCTTGGGATTTTTCTGAGGCTTTGTTTTGCTTAGGACAGGGTTGGGTGGAATAATTACAACAGAAATTGTATACTGCTACAGAAACATTGCTGCAGACCTATTAATTATACTGCAAATAGTGCTGTCATACCAACTATAGCAAAACGCACATTGTGCTGTTTAAATACAGTAAATGTTTACAGTGCATTGCAACTGCTGAAGAGCTTTTACCCTTTCCTGTCAGCAGTGTCCAGTTGCCATTCCAGGGTCACCTCAATCATTCATCTTGACAAATCGTGTGGTCCTTGAAGTATTTAAACGTGCCACACAGGCCTTCAAACACAAAAACCGTCCGTACATTGTGCTGTGCACTGCATGACGCATGTTATTCTGACACCAAACACGAGACCTTTGTCACCTGGATAAACTATTTGTGTGCCGTCAAACCGACAGACAAGGACAGGCGGGGCATCCCTGTTGTTACTTTTTGGAAAAACTGGACAAAATTGAACATTTTCCAACCACAATGCACTCAGAGGGGCATCCCCATTTCCGGCCTCAGTGTATGCAAATACTGTGAAAGTAATTTTTTTTGCTGGGTGTATATTTTTGCTATTTTCGCTTAAATGAAAGATCTGCAACAATTTTATATGCTTACTTATTGAATAAATACCCACAAAATTGCCAATTTTCACTCATCCACAGAAATTTAAACCTGTGAAAATAAGTACTTTTACAGTAAGCCTCTATGGACAGCATATAGTGCTTTAATGCACTGGATATAAAGTCAATGATATATTTGACAGAATCATATTACTAATTAAGTTGATCATTTATGGAGGGCACAATGTGATTGTTCAGGTAGTTTAATGTCCAGTGGGGCTGTTTTAGGCAAACCAGACTTTCACAAGAGTTAATCTTTTTCACTCATTTTGAACAGAAATTTAGAATGCTGCTTGTCCAAGCTGTATTTATATTCCTACATAGACCACTTTCCCTAAATCAACTATTTGTATTTACTATTTGGACAGGATACCTCCATTGTTCACATATATTCACTGCTGGGACACCCATAGGATCCTATAGTTAAGGCAAAAGAAATACTTTTCCAAAATTCATGCCTTTCTCATTTCATCCGTGACCCCCTGTTTTTTTGGACATAAAATGTTTGTATAGATGTCCATCATACATTCTCAAGGTTTGGTTGCAATATCAATAAAAGAAGGGGATTGTCAATGACAGATAATGTGAAAATGCTGTTTTCCTATTCATTTCTATAGTTAAGGTACTCCAAATGGCTGTATCATGAAAGTTAGTACTGTGACATGGCAATTTCTTTTGATATTCTATTAGATAATACATCAAACTAACATAATCCTTAGTTATATGCAAAAGTCAATAGAATATTAGTAATCCTTCGACAAGAATGCAATTATATAGTGAATACTAATATGATTAACAATGGCTATAGATGGTTATATTACAAGCTGTCATGTATGACAAAGTAGCCCTGCAGCCATCCGATAAATGTATTTTTTCTATTGTCAAATTACCCATTTAAGGATGGGAAATGTGAAGAAACTGCAATGCATTGAGAGTATGTTTGGGACACATATAGATTGTAATAGTTTACATGTATCACGTATGACACGATGTGTGGGTGTGCCTGACTTGGATCAGGTTGCAGTAATCCAGGTACATATGGGTTTAAAGGTGGATGTTGATGTTCAATCATGACACATGACATCCATCTTGTATATGTCAGACGGACAATATCAGTTCTTTTTACTAATATTCAGATAATCACAGTGTTTACACCCTTGAAGGATGTCACAGTGCTTTGATGCATTATAACGTTTTTGTCATTATGATTGCTGAATGCAGCCACCCCAACAGCCCTGATACATTCCAGAAGGGTCTGCCTCATACATCAACAAGTGCTGTGCAACTTTAAAGGGTTAATCTATTAATTTAAATTTTTAAATCTTATTTTTTTATTCATTTTTTATTTAAGCACTATATGGTCCTTACAGTTTTAGTCCAAACACAAAAGTTGACCAGCTTTTTCATCTTCAATTGGATCTGTACAAGGGTTAAGGGTAATTACTATTGTTCGGGTCGGACCTGATTTGTTAGCATAAAGTTGCATTAACAAAGTTTTAATGTCAGGCCACTGGTGGGCGATTTCTTGTGGGATTTGATTATCTGAAAACATTTGGAACTATGAGGTTTTATAAAACTATTTGCATTTGTTATGTTTACTTCGGGTAGCAGTCCCTATATGTCCTTATGTCCTTAACACAAACCTGCTTAAATGCACTCTGCATGAATGCAGTAAGGTTGAGTTGTTCTCCAGGGCACGTTTTATACTAGTCTGTATCTTGCACTGTAGGCCCAGAGTAGATATTTAACTGTCCTTGAAGAGAAAATCATAGGTATTCACCGAATGATAGCCTACCTATATTTACTCTTTTTACGACATATCACATGACTATGTCGTTATATTTTCCTAGAATTTTCCTCGTCCACTTCTGTGGTACACCTGGAAGAGGGACCTGGGTGCATGACCCAGAACAAGCAAACTGTGCCATCCTTAAAAGATGAACTGGATTTCTGGGTATCATTTTTTGGTGAAAATTTCTCAAAATCCCAAGCCTAATGTCTGACCTTCTCTGATGGTTCCGGGTACCGAGAAGGCCATGCATCAAGTCCTCTCTATGGAGTTGAGTGGCTTTCCGCAAAAAATTACAAGCAAGGACTTATGCAAATCTAAGGTCTGGGTATGTTGACCTTGCCCCAGTACTAGGACCAATGACAGGCCTAGATTCTGGACACACCTTAGTAACTCATAAACACCTACCTGGATACCTTTGTCCTGGTGGTGTCACATGGTACAGAAGAAGTTGTGGAGGTGAATCTCTATGTCATACTTTCGGTCTAGGAACAGGGACGCCCACACATGTCCTCATCTGCCGGTCCCCTTGGACGGCATCCACATGAACTTGATTTCTATTATGATTCTGCCATTGACTCCTGCACTATATATATAGCCATTAAAGGGCTATTGCATATTGCCATTTTGTCTTCACAAGGCATCAATGCACACCTAGTCTGTATTGTATTGATGCATCATACACATCATATGGGGTAAATACACCCCACAGGCCTGTGCATTTGTGCATCACGACGTTAAACAAGCATGAAGTCTCCAGCAATCATTCCTTCCTTGTTACTGTTGTCAATGAAAACAGATTACTGTATTAAAACAAACTCAATCAATTTCTGCCCTGCCTACCCAAAAGAAAAATATGATAGGACTTCAACAAAATGATTGTTCAAAATTACAAAACTCCTATTACATTATTCGCTATTGTCTACCTTATTAGGAATCCCACAAAAAAGTTACGGGCAACCAAGATCTCCTATTATTGATAATAACTGCTCTATACAAAGTATTTAAATCCAACATATTAAGTCTATACTGTCACTGGGAGAAGTTTATTATCTGCTCCAAACAAAAGCTAGATATGTTCTGCATAGATGGACATCTTTCAAAATATTTCTAGTGATATTTGCTTGCAATCTAAATGATATTTTAGACTAGGCACTGACTACATAAATCCAACATATTAAGTCTCCAAGACATCTAAGTATACCCTTAATGAGAGAAGTTGGCGATTATATCTGCTCTAAACGAAGCCTACATGTGTCTTGTAAAGATAGACATCTTTCAGAATATTTCTAGTGATATTTGCTAGCAATCTAATGATATTTTAGAGTAGGCACCGACTACGTAAATCCGACATATTAAGTCTCCAAGACATCTAAGTATACCCTTAATGAGAGAAGTTTGCGATTATATCTGCTCTAAACGAAACCTACATGTGTCTTGTAAAGATAGACATCTTTTAGAATATTTCTAGTGGTGATTGCTTGTGGTCTGAATGATACTTTAGAGTGGACACCGACTACGTAAGTCCGAGATATTAAGTCTTAATTCAGACATCCTGGCATTTTCTACTTTGGAGAAGTTTAATACTATGTCTGCTCCTAACAAAAGGAAGATGTGGCCTGCATATCAACATCTTTTGGGATAGCTTTGGCTGTGTTTGCTGGCAATCTTGATGCAATGTAATAGTGGATATAGACTGTGTGAATCCAACATATTAAGTCTCCATGACATCTAAGTATACCCTAGTGACAGAGGTTTGCCAATATATCTGCTCCAATTAACAGCTAGATGTGTCTTGCATAGATTAAAATATTTCAGAATATTTCTAGTTGTGTTTGCCTGGGATCTACATGTGGTTATTTTGGGTACCGACTGAGTAAATCCAACATTCAAAGTCTCCAATGCAACTAAGTAAACCCTTATACACAGAAGTTTGCTATAATATCTGTTTTAAACGAAGGCTATAAGTCTCCTGCACACAAGGACATCATTCAGTTTGTAGTGGTGTCTGCTTGCATCTGGAAAATACTTTTAAGTGGACACTGTCTACGTAATTCTGACATATAAAGTCTCAAAGACATGGATACATATTCTAAATTGGAGAAGTTTAATACTATATCTGCTCCTAACATAAGGTAGATGTGTCCTGCATATATCATCATCTTTCAAAATATTTCTGGCTGTGTTAGCTAGCGAAATTGATGAAATGTAATAGCAGATATGGACTGCGTAAATCAAGCATACTTAGTCTCCATGACATCTAAGTATGCCCTAGTGACAGAAGTTTGCAAATATATCTGTTTTTGATAAAACCTTCAGTATATTTCTAGTGGTGTTTTGCTTGTGAACTAGATGCTATCGAATTGTACGTACCGACTGAGTAAATCCAACATATTAAGTCTACAATACAACTAAGTATTCCCTTAATGGTAGAAGTTTTTAATTATATGTGCTCTAAACAAAGGCTATATATACATATATATATATATATATATATATATATATATATATATATATATATATAGATGTATATATATATATATATATATATATATATATATATATTTATATATGTGTGTGTGTGTCCTGGGCAGAGAGACATTATTCAGAAAATTTCTAGTGATGTTCACTGGAGATCTCAGTAATACTTATTAGTGGACACTGTCTATGTAATTCCAACATATTAGGTCTCCAAGGCATCTTAGCATATTCTAAATTGGAGAAGTTTACTACTATATCTGCTCCCAACAAAAGGTAGATATTCTCTGCATATCAACATCTTTTAGAATATTTTTGGCTGTGTTTGCTTGAGATCTTGATGCAATGTAATAGTGGATATAGACTTCCTATACAGAAAGACATTATTCAGATAATTTCTAGTGATATTTACTGGAGATCTCAGTGATACTTATTAGTGGACATTGTCCATGTAATTCTGACATATTAAGTCCTCAAGACATCCAAGTATACCCTAGTGACGGCAGTTTGCAACTACAACTGCTCCAACCAAAAGCTAAATCCAACACTACCCCCAGAGCCCCCTACCAATCACTTCTGAGCAGATCCCCACCAGACCTGCCACCTACAGGACACTGTCCCAACCATTCCCAGTCAGTCTCAGCAGGCCACAGCTTTTACTAATCTACACCTTAACATCCTGTGGTTAAAACAAAAGGAAACAACAAAACCTGTTATAAATCACATTATAGGGAGGTGAGTCTTTTCTAATTGCACCTCATCATGTTACAATAAGATAGTTTCATGTTGTGCTCCGGTTATGAGGGGTGTTGAACTCAAAGAATCAATTGTATCGCGTGCGCTTCACTAGCAGCCAATGCGTCCACACTGCACAAGGGGAAAGAGGAGCCCCAGGGCTTTCAGAATTTGTAAATTATGAGAAGATCAGACTACAGGAACCCATATATTTCTGGTTTTTGATATAGTTGATATGCAATAGTGGGTACAGACTGTGTAAATCGGAAATATTGAGTCCATGCTTTGATAAATGTTACATGTTAATACTTACACCTGGACATTTTTCATTCTGTGTTAAATCAACTAGTGCAGGGGATGCTTTATTATCTTTTTTAGGAAGTAAAGACAGGGGGCGGGGTTTTCACTAAAGTATCAGTCAACTTCTACCACTCCCATCATTAATAACTTCCTATCTTTCCTACAGGTCGTCCTCATGGAAGGCTACTACCGAGACACCATACAGAAGATAAGGCAAAGTTCCACTGCTAACCAAGACGGATGTCTGCTGTGGAACAGAGGTCCATACGACATGGCACGGTATCCTTATGGCACCATGACGCTTCCCTGGCCCACACGAGCTTCACCTAAACGCAAGACGTTCAACGTCCACAGACTAATGTTCCTGTGCCACTACCGGATAACATCGCTGCCAGATAAGTTGGAGGTGAGCCACCTCTGTAGGAACTCCCGCTGTGTCAACCCGGAGCACCTCATCATGGAGTACCATGTTATAAATGAGGACCGCAAACTGTGCCACGATTCAACATCACCCACACACCACTGCAGACACCTGGTCAAGTGCATCATCTGAGAATGACTGAACAGAAATCTGATATTGAAGCTTTATAACTGTATTTTATCATATTGGGAACTGTATCTCACAAAAAAATAAAGTTTAGCCGACATCTTCAAAAACTTTGTTGGAGTTTATCTGGATTTTCAGTTTAAGTTTTTATGCGTACTGTAGTAATACAAGGATAAGCCTCACCAGGGAGAGAAGGCAAGAGGACTTTAATAGAAATTCCTCACCCTCAAAGTTGAGGTGGATCACCACAGCAACTACCAAAACCATATCATCCCCCCAAAACATCATATTTTCCATGACCTGATACCCCCAGAATTCATTTTCCAAAAAGCATTTCATATTAGTCAACCCTCTAAGCCTTTAAAAATGTAAATGTTCAACCAAGACATTCCAGCTAATTAGAGGATGTCCACAAATTTGTGGAAGTCCGCAAACTTGTGGAGAAACAGCACCCTGGACCTAGTATGCCTTGGAAAAGCTTGAAAGATGCCCTGCTATCAATGACTGTACTGTGTCAACCCCGCTGTTAGCACTCCTGTGTCACCTATACTGTCATCATTTCTGACACCAGCCGTGTTGGTTAGCAGCAGACACATAGCTGTAGCAGTTGTGTCAGTGGTACACAGAGTCCACTCCACGTCAGGGAGGAAGTTTAGCTTATGTCTGTGTCTGCTCTGGACAGCACAATGCATGAAAAACTTATAGTTGTACATTATGGGGAACCTGGAAAACATAGAATAATATGAATGATACAGTATTATGAAGTTTTGGGTGGTGTTTGCTTGTGATTTCCATAAAACATAGTGACAGATTCATGATGTATAAGGCCAACATCAAAAACGCTACTGACAGTTTGAACTGTCAATAGTGGAAAACATTTCTTTTATTGACAGTTCACACTGTCAGCAGTGGAAATTATTCAAAAGTACATCAAAAACGCTACTGTGTCAACCCCGCTGTTAGCACTCCTGTGTCACCAATACTGTCATCATTTCTGACACCAGCCGTGTTGGTTAGCAGCAGACACATAGCTGTAGCAGTTGTGTCAGTGGTACACAGAGTCCACTCCACGTCAGGGATGAAGTTTAGCTTCCGTCCGTGTCTGCTCTGGACAGCACAATGCATGAAAAACTTATAGTTGATGCAAGTAGTGTACATTATGGGGAACCTGGAAAACATAGAATAATATGAATGATACAGTATTATGAAGTTTTGGGTGGTGTTTGCTTGTGATTTCAATAAAACATAGTGACAAATTCATGACGCATAAGGCCAACATCAAAAAACGCTATTGACAGTTCAAACTGTCAATAGCGGAAAATATTTCTTTTATTGACAGTTCACACTGTCAACAGTGGAAATTATTCCAATATTTAACATTCCTCATGCGAACTGTCAATAGTGGATTATTTCTGTCTTATTGACAGTTCCCACTAACATTGGAGTCAAAAAGAGCAAGTTTTTTTGGCAAAAGTGTTTATTTCACCAAAAGTAGTTTTGCCCAAACAAACAGTTTTGCCGAAAAATTGGTTTTGCACTTTTCCACCATAATCGACTTTTCCTACAAAATCGCTCTCAGGGTTATGGCAGTAATAATAAGGAACATGTTTCCCATGGATGTCCAATCAGGACGCACTTTAGAAACATGCTTCCCCTGGACGTCCAATTAGGACGCAGTTTAAAAGCATGGTTCCCCTGGACTTCCTACTAGGCCGCCCTTTGGAGACATGGGTCCCATTGACCTCCTATTAATATGCAGTTTAAAAACATGGTTCCCCTAGGTATCAGACAAGGATGCACTTTAGAAACATGCTTCCTATGAATGGTCAATCAGGATGCAGTTTAGAAATATGGTTCCACTGGATGTCAGACTTGGCCACGCTTTAAATACATGGTTGCCCTGGATATCAGACATGGACGCACTTTAGAAACATGCTTCCTATGGATGTCCAATAAGGACGCACTTTAGAGACACGGGTCCCATGGACTTCCAATTAGGATGCAGTATAAAAACATGGTTCCCCTGGACATTCCACGAGGCCGCACTTTAGAAACATGCTGGATATCCAATTAAGACACAGTTTAAAAATATGGTTCCCCTGGATGTCTGGCTAGGCCACACTTTAAATACATGGTTGCCCTGGATATCAGACAAGGACGCACCTCCTGTGTGTTCACAGGTGTAAATTTTCGTGGAAGAATGAAAATCTGCAATTTCACGGGTATTCATTCTATACTTAAGTATTTAAAAATGTGACAGATTTTTCATGTCCACAAAAATTGCAAAAACATTTACCCAGCGAAATAAAATGCTTTTCAGTAGCTATTATTTCATTGCAAGAATACACATATATGATAACACATACAGGAGAGAAACCTTCAATATGTTGATATTGTGGAAAATTGACAGTGCAAACTGTCAATAGTAGAAAAGAATCCTCTTATTGACAGTTTTAACTGTCAATACCAGGATATAATTCCCTCTTAAGGGACTCACAGGGATTCAGGGGTACAGTAAAGGACCAGGAGACGACTGTAGGCCCTGGGAGACTCACAGGACTAGTACTCTGACCCTATATACACACATAGGGAGGTTTATGAGTGTTGCTACCGGTACTCTGACCCTATATACACACATAGGGAGGTTTATGAGTGTTGCTACCGGTACTCTGACACTATATACACACATAGGGAGGTTTATGAGTGTTGCTACTGGTACTCTGACCCTATATACAGGGAGGTTTATGAGTGTTACTACCCGTACTCTGACCCTATATACACACATAGGGAGGTTTATGAGTGTTGCTACCGGTATTCTGACCCTATATACACACACAGGGAGGTTTATGAGTGTTACTACCGGTACTCTGACCCTATATACACACACAGGGAGGTTTATGAGTGTTACTACCGGTACTCTGACCCTATATACACACACAGGGAGGTTTATGAGTGTTACTACCCGTACTCTGAGCCTATCTACACACAAAGGGAGGTTTATGAGTGTTACTCCCAGTACTCTGACCCTGACAGGGAGGTCTCGCGGAGGTCACGTGACCATGAGAGCACCCCGTATATACTAGGGGTGCTGCTGGGGATGCTCCTCACTTCTCCACTGCCTGGGCTTCTGGACACACTCTGCCTTCCAGAGACCGGCCCTACCATCCAGAGACCGGCCCTACCTTCAAGAGACCTGCCCTACCTTCCAGAGACCGGCACTACCTTCCAGAGACCGGCCCTACCATCCAGAGACCGGCCCTACCTTCAAGAGACCGGCCCTACCTTCAAGAGACCGGCCCTGGCCTCCAGGGAACATTAAATGATGAAATTGATGAATGAATGCCTCTCTTTGCATAAGTGTATCTCCAGTTTCCCAGGTGCCTGGGCTCCCAAAAACTGATGAAACATCCCAGTTGTTAATTTAAGAAAATACTGCATTCCAAAATAGAATAAATCTTTAATGACATTTAGGTAAATATTTCAGAGCATTTAATCACAATTAAGTAACCTTCTCACGACCTTGACATTTGGTTTACTCAAATTTAATGACATTTAGGTAAATATTTCAGACCATTTAATTACATTTAAGTAACCTTTTCACTCCTTGACATTTGGTTTAAACACCTTTAATGGCATTTAGGTAATTACTTCAGACTATTTGGGTCAACCTACATGTTATTTAAATATACCAAAAGAGTCACTTTTGGTATACCAAAGTATGCTTAAATCTCAAAATTTTGACATTTAAGTTTTCCCGTCAAGGTCGATTAAATGTCATTATATGTGCTGATCAAAGACATTTAAGCATATATGATAACCTTTAGGAAAAACTTAAATGCAGTGTGAGGACCTGACAGCATGTGCAAATAACAACACCCCTGTGTGCCCTATAAGCCAAGTCAAAGAAGCTTGTCTTAACAGACAGGTTTTACAATATTGAGCCTAACCCTCCAAAGGCTGCACACTGCTTTAATGCACACTGCCTTTTATAAGTAGAAGGACCAGGAGACAGGTCTGGGGTCTGGGATATTCATACCCAGTAAACAAGAACACGTTATATAACATTGAAAAAACATTCCCTGAATGTGTTGAAAACGATTGAAAAAAAAGGAAATATAATGTTATTTAACGTTTTAATTTACAACCTTATTGTAACGTTATTTCACATGTTTGTACAATGTATCTTAACTTATGATAACGTTTTAAAAAGTTAGAAATCCATATAGTTGTAGTTCTGACACAAACTGACAAACAAGGTCCAATATAGCCCCTGAAAGACCTTGATTCACATTTATAATGATAAAATGAATAGGTACATATACCATATGATTAGTTGTATATTGATGACCAAATATCCTGTGTTTCCCTCTACAACGTCCTGTGGCCGCACGCAGGGTGATTACTCAGTGAACTGCATGCCCCAGTAGGGACCTTTAGAAACCACATAAAATCTCATTAAACGCAGACGTAGCAGTGCTGGAAGCATAGGATGCGTCTACCATATGGTACAGTCTCAGTGGAGCAATGGATCGATGCAGAACTCCCAAACTGAGGTTGTGATTTTCCAACTAGGTCAGTCCTCCTTTTACTCTCCCTTTTAGTCCATCACAGCACTTGTCAATTTTAAGAAATAGCCATGTCCCTTTTCGATTTTAGGAAATATAAATATACATGTCACTGTTCCAAATTTTAGGACAGCGCCATATCACCTCGTCATTTTTTTTCTAATAGATTCTGCTCTTTATTTTCTTGTCAATCGATTTTTAAAAATTAAAGCCGTTTGCCCTGTGTTGATATTTAAAAGTGTTGTGTTTCTGTGTCACCCATGTCGATTTTAACACATGTATATTCACCTCCTTGTCACAAGGAGTAAACAGGGTCCTGATGTTTCTTTTATTTTACCCATCCTGTCCTGTTTTGTTCCAAAACATTTTTGAGTTACACCATAGCCCTATAAAAACGTTAAATAACAATATATTATGTTGTACATACAAACGTTTTTTGCTGAACCATATTAGAACGTAAAATAAACTAAAATAACGGGTCTTGGGGATGGTACAAGGACCAGGAGACAAGTGTGGGGTTTGGGAGACTACTAGGGGGTGTAGGAGAAAGTAGAAGGACCAGGAGACGGGTTTGAGGTCTGGGAGACTGAAAAATATGACTTCAAGGGTGGGGCCTGGAAATATCTTTTGTAGGGGATGAAATATTGGATGTGCTCATGTAAAAATCAACCAATACCCCTATCCGTGAATAAGGTAGTTTTCATTTATTAATTATAGGGGGGTGGTGAGATTTCGCGTGGAGGGGCTTGAGAGCGCGTGGAAAGCTTCGCTCCCCCCTCGCTGAAGGCAGCGAACATTTTTCGCCCACCCCCCTTCGAACTATAGTAACGCGCTGGCTTTTTTTGTTAAAAAGTGGCTAAATTTTTTACACCCCCCCCTCAAGAGGGGTCAGAATTTGTTGCGCCCCCCCCCTTCAGGAGGGGTCACAAATTTTTGCCCCCCCCCCCCCTCAAACCCACCACCCACCCTGTAACTAATAAATGAACACTCCCTAATGACCATTCCTCTAGTCTAAATTGTTAAGAAATATGGTTTCTACTTGTTTTGCAATTTGTAAAACAAACACATAAATCCTACTCTGTGTGTTTCTATCTGTGTGTCAGTGAGTCCTATAGTATAGTATTTCGCCTGTGTTGTGACATGACTTACTTGTGTTAGTGTGTAGTGTGCAGACACTCTGTGTTTGTGTGCCTGGTACCACTGGTAGGCATTGTACTGCATGCCGGGCTGCCCCACACTGACAGAGTGTGACCCCCTGCACACCCATCCACTCACACAGTGTTTAATCCATCCTCCTTGTTCTAAAGCAGGGTAAATACTTAGTATTCTCTCTAAACAGACCTTTACTCCAGCTGCTATTCCACACAGAGCCACCATCTTGTAAACACTCCTAGCCCCACTCTCCCCCCTGAGGGTCTGGTCAGTAGGTCAAGGGTCCAGACCCCAGGTTGTGCTTGGAGAGCAGTGGGAGCTAGAGCTGGTTACTGGAAGGAGCTGCTTCCCCAGTGGACGGCCATCTTGGTTCAGAGAAACGGCGGGAAAAGCTGCTGCTCCGAGTTAGAGGTCTCAGTGAAGGAAATTGTTCTGCCATGTAATTTAGTTTAGCATTTCTTTTGGGTGGGGGGGAGGTGGGGCCTAAAGTTATTTTCCAATCTGGGAAGGGGGGGGGGGCAGATAAATGTTGACCTCTCTTTGGGGGAGGTGGGGCCGTGTACAGGGGAGGGGGGACATGTACAGGGGGGGAAGCCGTGTACAGGGGAGGGGGGCCGTGTACAGGGGAGGGGGGGCCGTGTACAGGGGAGGGGGGGCCGTGGACAGGGGGGGAGGCCGTGTACAGGGGAGGGGGGCCGTGTACAGGGGAGGGGGGGCCGTGTACAGGGGAGGGGGGCCGTGTACAGGGGAGGGGGTCGCGTACAGGGGAGGGGGGCCGTGTACAGGGGAGGGGGGGCCGTGTACAGGGGAGGGGGGCCGTGTACAGGGGAGGGGGGGGCTGTGTACAGAGGAGGGGGGCCTTGTACATGGGAGGGGGGCCGTGTACATGGGAGGGGGGCCGTGTACATGGGAGGTGTACAGGGGGGGGGGGGCCGTGTACAGGGGAGGGGGGCGGTGTACATGGGAGGGGGGCATTGTACATGGGAGGGGGGCCATGTACAGGGGAGGGGAGGCCGTGTACAGGGGAGGGGGGGCGTGTACAGGGGAGGGGAGGCCGTGTACAGGGGAGGTGTACAGGGGAGGGGGGCGTGTACAGGGGAGGGGAGGCCGTGTACAGGGGAGGTGTACAGGGGAGGGGAGGCCGTGTACAGGGGAGGTGTACAGGGGAGGGGGGGGGCGTGTACAGGGGAGGGGGGCGTGTACAGGGGAGGGGGGAGTGTACAGGGGAGGGAGGCCGTGTACAGGGGAGGGGGGCCGTGTACAGGGGGGGGGCTGTGTACAGGCGGGGCGTGTACAGGGGAGGGGGGGGCATGTACAGGGGAGGGGAGGCCGTGTACAGGGGAGGTGTACAGAGGAGGGGGGCGTGTACAGGGGAGGGGGCCGTGTACAGTGGAGGGGGGCGTGTACAGGGGAGGGGGCCGTGTACAGTGGAGGGGGGCGTGTACAGGGGAGGGGGGCGTGTACAGGGGAGGGGGGCCGTGTACAGGGGAGGGGGCCCTTGTACATGGGAAGGGGGCGTGTACAGGGGGGGGGCCGTGTACAGGCGGGGCATGTACAGGGGAGGGGGGGCTTGTACATGGGAGGGGGGCCATGTACAGGGGAGGGTTGGCTGTGTACAGGGGAGGGGGGCATGTACAGGGGAGGGGGGCATGTACAGGTTAGGGGAGGTTGTGTACAGGGGAGGGGGGGCGTGTACATAGGAGGGGGGCTGTGTACAGGGGAGGGGGGGCCGTGTTCAGGTGAGGGGGGGGGCTGTGTACAGGGGAGGGGTGCCATGTACAGGTGAGGGGAGGCTGTATACTGGGGAGGGGATAGACACTCTGTGTTTGTGTGCTGGGTACCACTGGTAGGCATTGTACTGCATGCCAGGCTGCCCCACACTGACAGAGTGTGACCCCCTGCACACCCATCCACTCACACAGTGTTTAATCAATCCTCCTTGTTCTAAAGCAGGGTAAATACTTAGTTTTCTATCTAAAAGCCCTGTACTGCAGCTGCTATTACACACAGAGCCACCATCTTGTAAACACTCCTAGCCCCACTCTCACCCCTCTGGTCATTAGGTCAAGGGTCCAGACCCCAGGTTGTGCTTGGAGAGCAGTGGGAGCTGGAGCTGGTTACTGGAAGGAGCTGCTTCCCCAGTGGACGGCCATTTTGGTTCAGAGAAACGGCAGGAAAAGCTGCTGCTCTGAGTCAGAGGTCTCAGTGAAGGAAATTGTTCTGCCATGTAATTTAGTCTAGCATTTCTTTTTTGGGGGGCGGGGAGGTGGGGCCTAAAATTATTTTCGAATCTTGAAAGGGAGGGGCAGAAAAATGTTGACCTCTCTTTGGGGGAGGGGGGGGCAAAAATAATTTAAAAACAGGGGGGATGATTCAGGGGGAAATGATATGTGGGGGGGACTGGTAAAAAAAGTCCCTATAGGCCTAACCAGGGAGGGGGGGCCATGTACAGGGGAGGGTAGGCTGTATACAGGGGAGAGGGCCGTGCACAGGGGAGGGGGGGCCATGTACAGGGGAGGGGGGCCATGTACAGGGGGGGAGGCTATGTACAGGGGAGGAGAGGCCATGTACAGGGGAGGGGGGCCATGTACAGGGGAGGGGGGAGGCTGTGTACAGGGGAGGGGGGAGGCTGTGTACAGGGGATGGGAGGCTATGTACAGGGGAGGGGGGGGGGGCCATGTACAGGGGAGGGGGGGCCATGTACAGGGGAGGGGAGGCTATGTACAGGAGAGGGGAGGCTATGTACAGGGGAGGGGGGGTGTGTACAGGGGAGGGGGGCATGTACAGGGGAGGGGGGGGGGCGTGTACAGGGGAGGAGGGGCCGTGTACAGGGGAGGGGGGAGCTGTGTACAGGAGAGGGGGGGCGTGTACAGGGGAAGGGGGGCGTGTACAGGGGAGGGGGGCGTGTACAGGGGAGGGGGGGGGCGTGTACAGGGGAGGGGGGGGGGCCTGTGCAGGGGAGGGGGGGACCTGTACAGGGGAGGGGGGGCCTGTACAGGGGAGGAGGGGCGTGTACAGGGGAGGGGGGCCGCGTACAGGGGAGGGGGGGGGGCGTGTACAGTGGAGGGGGGCGTGTACAGGGGAGGGGGGCTGTGTACAGGGGAGGGGGGCATGTACAGGGGAGGGGGGGCCATGTTCAGGGCATGGGGGGGCCATGTACATGGAAGGGGGGGCCATGTTCAGGGCAGGGGGGGGGCCATGTACATTGGAGGGGGGCCATGTTCAGGGCAGGGGGGGGGCCATGTACATGGGAGGGGGGGCCATGTTCAGGGCAGGGGGGGGGGCATGTACATGGGAGGGGGGGGCCGTGTACAGGGGGGGGGCATGTACAGGGGAGGGGGGGCCGTGTACAGGGGAGGGGGGTCGTGTACAGGGGAGGGGGGGGGCTGTGTACAGGAGAGGGGGGGCGTGTACAGGGGAGGGGGGGCGTGTAATGGGGAGGGGGGCGTGTACAGGGGAGGGGGGGGGGCTTGTACAGGGGAGGGGGGGGCCTGTACAGGGGAGGGGGGGGGCGTGTACAGGGGAGGGGGGCCGTGTACAGGGGAGGGGGGCCGTGTACAGGGGAGGGGGGCCGCGTACAGGGGAGGGGGGGCGTGTACAGGGGAGGGGGGCGTGTACAGGGGAGGGGGGGCTGTGTACAGGGGAGGGGGGCGTGTACAGGGGAGGGGGGGCCATGTGCAGGGCAGGGGGGGGCATGTACATGGGAGGGGGGGCCATGTTCAGGGCAGGGGGGGCCATGTACATTGGAGGGGGGCCATGTTCAGGGCAGGGGGGGGGCATGTACATGGGAGGGGGGGCCATGTTCAGGGCAGGGGGGGGCCATGTACATGGGAGGGGGGGGCCGTGTACAGGGAGGGGGGGGCTGTGTACAGGGGAGGGTGGCGTGTACAGGGGAGGGGGGGCCGTGTACAGGGGGGGAGCATGTACAGGGGAGGGGGGGCCGTGTACAGGGGAGGGGGGGGGCGTGTACAGGGGAGGGGGGGCCGTGTACAGGGGGGGGCTGTGTACAGGGGAGGGGGGCGTGTACAGGGGGGGGCTTGTACAGGGGGGGGGCCGTGTACAGGGGAGGAGGGGCCGTGTACAGGGGAGGGGGGGGCCGTGTACAGGGGGGGGGGGGCTGTGTACAGGGGAAGGGAAGGCCATGTACAGGGGAGGGGGGGCCGTGTACAGGGGAAGGGAAGGCCATGTACAGGGGAGGGGAGGCGTGTACAGGGGGGGGCGTGTACAGGGGAGGGGGGGCCGTGTACAGGGGAAGGGAAGGCCATGTACAGGGGAGGGGAGGCCGTGTACAGGGGAAGGGAAGGCCATGTACAGGGGAGGGGGGCCGTGTTCAGGGGAAGGGAAGGCCATGTACAGGGGAGGGGAGGCTGTGTACAGGGGAGGGGGCTGTATACTGGGGAGGGAAGGCCATGTACAGGTGAGGGGAGGCTGTATACTGGGGAGGGGATAGATACTCTGTGTTTGTGTGCTGGGTACCACTGGTAGGCATTGTACTGCATGCCAGGCTGCCCCACACTGACAGAGTGTGACCCCCTGCACACCCATCCACTCACACAGTGTTTAATCCATCCTCCTTGTTCTAAAGCAGGGTAAATACTTAGTTTTCTCTCTAAACAGACCTTTACTCCAGCTGCTATTCCACACAGAGCCACCATCTTGTAAACACTCCTAGCCCCACTCTCCCCCCTGAGGGTCTGGTCAGTAGGTCAAGGGTCTAGACCCCAGGTTGTGCTTGGAGAGCAGTGCGAGCTGGAGCTGGTTACTGGAAGGAGCTGCTTCCCCAGTGGACAGCCATCTTGGTTCAGAGAAACGGCGGGAAAAGCTGCTGCTCTGAGTCAGAGGTCTCAGTTAAGGAAATAGTTCTGCCATGTAATTTAGCATAGCATTTCTTTTGTGGGGGGGGGGAAGTCCCAAAATGATTTTCCAATCTGGGAAGGGGGGGGGGAAGAAAAATGCTGACCTCTCTTTGGGGGGGGGGGCAAAAATATGTTAATAACAGGGGGGATGATACAGGGGGGAAAAATATGTGGGGGGGGACTGGGCAAAAAAGTCCCCATAGGCCTAACCAGGAAGGGGGGGGGGGCATGTACAGGGGACGGCAGGCTGTATACAGGGGAGGGGGGCCGTGTACAGGGGAGGGGCCGTGTACAGGGGGGGGGGAGGCCGTGTACAGGGGAGGGGCCGTGTACAGGGGGGGGCATGTACAGGGGGGGGCGTGAACAGGGGAATGGGGGTGTAGAGGGGGAGGGAGGGCCGTGTACAGGGGGGGTGTGTACAGGGGAGGGGGGCCATGTACAGGGGAGGGGGGGGCTATGTACAGGTGAGGGGGGGCCGTGTACAGGGGAGGGGGGGCCATGTACAGGGGAGGGGGGTGTGTACAGGGGAGGGGGGTGTATACAGGGGTGGGGGGCCGTGTACAGGGGAGGGGAGGGGGATGTATACAGGGGTGGGGGGGCTTTGTACAGGGGAGGGGGGCTGTGTACAGGGGAGGGGGGTGTGTACAGGGGAGGGGAGGCCGTGTACAGGGGAGGGGGGCTGTGTACAGGGGAGGGGGATGTGTACAGGGGAGGGGAGGCCGTTAAAGGGGAGGGGGGGGCCGTGTACAGGGGAGGGGGCATGTACAGGGGAGGGGAGGCCATGTACAGGGAGGGGGGCCGTGTACAGGGGAGGGGGGGCCGTGTACAGGGGAGGGGGGGGCCATGTACAGTGGGGGGGGAGGCCGTGTACAGGGGAGGGGAGGCTGTGTACAGGGGAGGGGGGGGCCATGTACAGGGGAGGGGGGGCCGTGTACAGGGGAGGGGGGGCCGTGTACAGGTGGGGGGGGGGTTGTGTACAGGGGAGGGGAGGCGATGTACAGGGGAGGGGGGCATGTACAGGGGAGGGGGGGCCTTTGACAGGGGAGGGGGGGGCCTTTTACAGGCGAGAGGAGGCCATGTACAGGGGAGGGGAGGCCGTGTACAGGGGAGGGGGGGCCGTGTACAGGGGAGGGGGGGTGTACAGGGGCAGGGGGGCGTGTACAGGGGAGGGGGGCCTTGTACAGAGGAGGGGGGTGTACAGGGGGGGGCCGTGTAGAGGGGAGGGGGTGCCGTGTAGAGGGGAGGGGGGGCCGTGTACAGGGGAGGGGGGCCATGTACAGGGGAGGGGAGGCCATGTACAGGGAGGGGGGCCGTGTACAGGGGAGGGGGGGCCGTGTACAGGGGAGGGGGGGGCCATGTACAGTGGGTGGGGAGGCCGTGTACAGGGGAAGGGGGCCGTGTACAGGGGAGGGGGGGCCGTTCTCAGGGGAGGGGGGGCCGTGTACAGGGGAGGGTGGGCCGTGTACAGGGGAGGGGGGGGGGCGTGTACAGGGGAGGGGGGGCCGTGTACAGGGGAGGGGGGGCCGTTCTCAGGGGAGGGGGGGCCGTGTACAGGGGAGGGTGGGCCGTGTACAGGGGAGGGGGGGCCGTGTACAGGGGAGGGGGGGCCGTGTACAGGGGAGGGGGGTCGTGTACAGGGGAGGGGGGCCGTGTACAGGGGGGGAGGCCATGTACAGGGGAAGGGGGGGCCGTGTACAGGGGGGGGAGGCCATGTACAGGGGAAGGGGGGGCCCTGTACAGGGGGGGGCCATGTACAGGGGAGGGGGATGCCATGGGTACAGGGGAGGGGGGGCCATGTACAAGGGAGGGGGGGCGTGTACAGGGGAGGGGGGGTGTACAGGGGAGGGGGCCGTGTACAGGGGAGGGGGGATGTACAGGGGAGGGGGGGCCGTGTACAGGGGAGGGGGGCTGTGTAAAAGGGAGGGGAGGCTGTGTACAGGGGAGGGGGGGGCATGTACAGGGGAGGGGGGCCATGTACAGGGAAGGGGAGGCTGTGTACAGGGGAGGGGGGGCATGTACAGGGGAGGGGGGGCGTGTACAGGGGAGGGGGGGCCGTGTACAGGGGAGGGGGGGTCATGTACAGGGGAGGGGGGTCATGTACAGGGGAGGGAGGGCCGTGTACAGGGGAGGGGGCCCGTGTACAGGGGGGGCTGTATACTGGGGAGGGAAGGCCATGTTCAGGTGAGGGGAGGCTGTGTACAGGGGGGGGGGGGGGGGCTGGCCCTGTACAGGTGAGGGGAGGCTGTATACTGGAGAGGGGATAGACACTCTGTGTTTGTGTGCTGGGTACCACTGGTAGGCATTGTACTGCATGCCGGACTGCCCCACACTTACAGAGTGTGACCCCCTGCACACCCATCCACTCACACATTGTTTAATCCATCCTCCTTGTTCTAAAGCAGGGTAAATACTTAGTTATCTAAAAAAAAGACCTTTACTGCAGCTGCTATTCCACACAGAGCCATCATCTTGTAAACACTCCTAGCCCCACTCTCCCCCCTGAGGGTCTGGTCAGTAGGTCAAGGGACCAGACTCCAGGTTGTGCTTGGAGAGCAGTGGGAGTTTGAGCTGGTTACTGATAGGAGCTGCTTCCCCAGTGGACGGCCATCTTGGTTCAGAGAAACGGCGGGAAAAGCTGCTGCTCTGAGTCAGAGGTCTCAGTTAAGGAAATAGTTCTGCCATGTAATTTAGCATAGCATTTCTTTTGTGGGGGGGGGGGGGGAAGTCCCAAAATGATTTTCCAATCTGGGAAGGGGGGGGGAAGAAAAATGTTGACCTCTCTTTGGGGGGGGGGGGGCAAAAATATGTTAATAACAGGGGGGGTGATACAGGGGGGAAAAATATGTGGAGGGGGGACTGGGCAAAAAAGTCCCCATAGGCCTAACCAGGAAGGGGGGGGGGGCATGTACAGGGGACGCCGTGTACAGGGGAGGGGCCGTGTACAGGGGGGGGGAGGCCGTGTACAGGGGAGGGGCCGTGTACAGGGGGGGCGTGTACAGGGGGGGGGCGTGAACAGGGGAGAGGGGGTGTACAGGGGGAGGGAGGGCCGTGTACAGGGGGGATGTGTACAGGGGGGGGGAGGCCGTGTACAGGGGAGGGGGGGCCATGTACAGGTGAGGGGGGGCCGTGTACAGGGGAGGGGGGGCCATGTACAGGGGAGGGGGGTGTGTACAGGGGAGGGGGGTGTATACAGGGGTGGGGGGCCGTGTACAGGGGAGGGGAGGGGGGTGTATACAGGGGTGGGGGGGCCGTGTACAGGGAGGGGGGGCTGTGTACAGGGGAGGGGGCCGTGTACAGGGGGGGGCGTGTGTACAGGGGAGGGGGGGGCCATGTACAGGGGGGGGGGAGGCCGTGTACAGAGGAGGGGCCGTGTACAGGGGGGGGGGAGGCCGTGTACAGGGGGGGGGCGTGTACAGGGGGGGGGCGTGAACAGGGGAGGGGGGGTGTACAGGGGGAGGGAGGGCCGTGTACAGGGGGGGTGTGTACAGGGGAGGGGGGCCATGTACAGGGGAGGGGGGGCCATGTACAGGTGAGGGGGGGGCCTTGTACAGGGGAGGGGGGGCCATGTACAGGGGAGGGGGGTGTTTACAGGGGAGGGGGGTGTATACAGGGGTGGGGGGCCGTGTACAGGGGAGGGGGGCTGTGTACAGGGGAGGGGGGTGTGTACAGGGGAGGGGAGGCCGTGTACAGGGGAGGGGGGGCCGTGTACAGGGGAGGGGGGCATGTACAGGGGAGGGGGGAGGGGGGCCTGGGAGGGGGGAGGGGGGCCTGTGTACAGGGGAGGGGGGGCTGTGTACAGGGGAGGGGGGGGCAGTGTACAGGGGAGGGGAGGCCATATACAGGGGGGGTGTACAGGGGAGGGGGCCGTATACAGGGGAGGGGGGCCGTGTACATAGGAGGGGGGACTGTGTACATAGGAGGGGGGCCTTGTATAGGGGAGGGGGGGCCGTGTACAGGGGGGGCTGTGTACAGGGGAGGGGGGGCCACGTACAGGGGGGGGGGGCGTGTACATAGGAGGGGGGGCTGTGTACATAGGAGGGGGCCCGTGTACAGGGGAGGGGGGCCGTGTACAGGGGGGGGCTGTGTACAGGGGAGGGGGGGGCGTGTACATAGGAGGGGGGGCTGTGTACATAGGAGGGGGGCCGTGTACAGGGGAGGGGGGCCTGTGTTCAGGTGAGGGGGGGCTGTATACTGGGGAGGGGATATGTGGGGGTTTGTGTGCTAGGTACCATTGGTAGGCATTGTACTGCATGCCGGGCTGCCCCAGACTTACAGAGTGTGACCCCCTGCACACCCATCCACTCACACAGTGTCTGCTCCATCCTCCCTGTTCTAAACCAGGGTAAATACTTAGTTTTCTCTCTTTTTATTGGGTAGATCATTGGATTCGGCGCATTGCCGTTCTGCCTCCAAGCCCCCTTTCTCTTTTGTAGGGCTCTTGAAGGAGAACAACTCACAGTCATGCCGGTCTATATATAAAGAAAGTTACAGATTCATGGGCTAAAATAAACATATATTTTCTACTGGCAGTATAAAGTTGATGAGATGAGATGAGAAGATGACATCATATATAACCGTTACGTATAATGATGAGTATAGGTAGTATTGTGCTACTTACATGAAACAAGTACTATAATTCTTTTTTATTGAGACTTTAAAGGCATTGAGGTCTTCAATTAACGTGTATTCAGCCTTCAGACTATTCCATATCCTAATTGCTCTATACACACAGCTTCTAATAACTATGGGTTTTAATGACCGTGGTACAAGTAATCTCTTCCCTAGATGCCTACGCGTTGGTATACGTCTATTATCTACATATCTATCATCTTTTGATATAGTAAAAGCATAGAAAATTAAATGAATATTTCTTCTATCCTTGAGTTCAAGACAGTGGCTCATGGCGTGTAACTGAGCTGTGGTATATAGAGGGTTTTGTTCTAGTCTGACCTTGTAAACAGTCCTCAGACACTTGTTTTGTAATAATTGCAAGGCTTTATTTTCCCCTTTGTTAAGCCTATCCCATACATAGTCTACATAGTCAAAAGAGGGTAGTACCATTGTCCTGTATATAACAAGGGCAATATCCGTTTCCACATATGGTCTGACCCTAGCCAGTTGACATACTTTGTCCCTGATGTTACGAGATACTTCCTTCCTATGTTCTATAAATTTCAATTCTGGATCCAGGGTGAGACCCAGGTATTTAAACTTATATACTCTCTCAATAACCACTCCATTTATCTGAAAGACAGGATGAATATGGTCGACATTGTTGAAGATCATCCATTTAGTCTTACTTTCATTAATTGTAAGGCTATTAGTTACACACCATGAGGACAGCTTGAGTAGGGCAGCATGCATACATTCCTCCTTTCTCACAGAGATCACTGCATCATCTGCATACAATGTTACATCATAATCATACAGACCAGGGAGCGAATTAATGTAAATAGAAAACAATACAGGACCCAAGACCGAGCCCTGAGGCACTCCATACATGATCTCTCTGCTACTTGATATGGTATCATTGGCAATCACACACTGTGTTCTTCCAGTAAGATAGTTTTGAAACCACATGCATGAGTTCTCATCTAGTCCAAATTCTTGAAGTTTCTTAATGAGTATAGGGTGTGAAACAGTGTCAAAGGCCTTTTTATAGTCTAGATACAAGGATATGGTGGGTTTATTTAATATAATGTTGTCTATGACATTGCATAAGTGAGCACTAATAGCTGAATGAGTTGAATGATTCTTTCTGTAACCATGTTGGCTCGGTGTCAACAGGTTGTGACCACTCATGTGGTTTTGCAGTCTATTACACACTATTTTCTCTAGCAGCTTACCTGGAACAGGTAGCAGACTAATTGGTCTTAGGTCATTAACATCTAGTGAGTTTGCTTTTTTTGGCAGAGGAACAATCGTGGCACATTTCCAGGTATTGGGGAAAGTTGACTGACTGAGACACTTATTGTACATAAAATGTATAACCTCCGATATAGCCATAAAGGCATCTTTCACCACAAATGATTTTACATGTTCAATAGAGGAGGGTTTATTTATTTTGATACCTCTGACATATTTCATGAGATCACCATAACCAATTGGTTGCATTATATTACATGGCTCTATTGGTGCATTCACATGTGGTGTTCTTACATATGGTGGCGATGGTGGCAACCGATTGGCTAGATCCTGTCCAACATTGGAGAAAAACTCATTTATATGATCCGCACATTCTTTAGGAGGTATAAGCTGACCATTGGAATTATTTCTCAGTTTCAAGAGGGTTGATTGAGTTTTTACTGGAAGTAGCTTTCTAATACCTTCCCAGAATTTGATTGGGTCTTCTATTCTTTTCTGCAGGAGGGAATTAACTTTTTCTTTTCTGCTATTAAATATCAGAACTTCAACATTATTCCTGTAAAAGTTTGCTATCCTCCAGTCATCAACCGTGTTACTTTTCCTAGCCACCCTAAACATCTCATCTCTGTTTCTCATCTCTAATATGATAATATCACTCATCCATTCTGGTGTGTATACTGGTATTGTTAGTTTTCGAGGTGGGCAAATTATACCAAGACATTCCTGTATACGTACAAGTATTGATTTCCACATGTCATTTGGGTCATTCATATTCTCAATATTGTCCCAATTCTGGTTTTGTAATCTATTTTTGAAGTGAAAAAAATCATAATTTTTGTAGGAACGAGCCATTACAGTTTTCTTTAGAATCTTGGTTCTCGCGCACTTCAAATTCATGAATATGGGCGAGTGATCTGATATGTGAAAGTCAAGTACACCAGACTTTTGTACATTGTGTACATTAGTGTATATGTGGTCAAGCAATGTCCCAGATATACTACGGGTGGTTTCTGTAATCAGCTGAAACAGGTCATTGTTAGTGCAGAACTCATCAACTTTGGACTCTTCTATGTCCTTTTCATTCAACAAGTTAACATTAAAATCCCCCAATATTACAATCTTTCTGTTCTTAGTGACAGTAGACTTCATGTCAGTTAATTTCTTATAAATGGCATTTTTATCAACATCTTTGTCAGGTGGTCTATAGCAGACATATATTTTGTATTTTATAAACAGAACTGTACTCTAGCTGCTATTCCACACAGAGCAACCAGCTTGTAAACACTCCTAGCCCCACTCTCCCCCCTGAGGGTCTTGTCAGTAGGTCAAGGGTCCAGACTCCAGGTTGTGCTTGGAGAGCAGTTGGAGTTTGAGCTGGTTACTGGAAGGAGCTGCTTCCCCGATGGACGGCCATCTTGGTTCAGAGAAATGGCGGGAAAAGCTGCTGCTCTGAGTCAGAGGTCTCAGTGAAGGAATTGGTTCTGCCATGTGATTCAGTATAGCATTTCTTTTAAAGGGGAGTGGGGGGGCCAAAATTATTTCCCAATCTGGGGAGGGGGGCAGAAAAATGTCAACCCCTCTACAGGTATGGGGCATAAAAAATGTCGACCCCTCTTTTTGGGGGCCTGGGCAAATTTTTTTTAGCACAGGCCCATACATTACTATTTTTTGAAGAGCCTAGGCAAGGGACAATTTTTTTGACTCATAGAGGGGTGTAAACAAATTTCAACCCCTGGATCTTGAGGGGGGGGGGCAGAATTTGAAAAAAAAAGTAACCCCTTTTTATAAAAAAAAAAAGACTTGGGTGAGGGCTAAAAGAGGTATTGGAAGGGTCTTTTTAGCAAAAAAGCCTGGCATAACTATCCTTCAAGGAGAAAAAAAAGTTGACCTCCTGGGGAGGGTTTATTCACTATCGACACACAAGAGTATGGACTGTATCCTTCCTGCCCAGCACTCATTGAGAGAGCAGGTCAGCAGATGATTTTGCTATTATTCACCAGTGACGTCATGTGCACATCACATTGGCCGATATTCACTTACTGTACATATATGTATTACAATGTACATGATACTGTATCAGAGAGACAATGATGGGTCCAATAAGAGGCATAAAATTATTGGCATATATTATATAACCCTTTCTTGACAGCAAAATGCATTACTGTATCATACAATTGGTCGTCATGATGCTTGCATAGAGCCCTGGTGAGTAACTCGCCAGTGCTGCATCCAGGCATCATGCCGACCTTATGAGGTTGAGACACTACAGGTATAAGGGGGGACGGCAAGATGCACCAAGGCAGCACTGGCGAGTAACTCACCAGGAAAGGTATCGGGGGATGGGTATGGCCGGGGAGAGGGGGGGTACAGGTATGGCCTGGGGAAGGGGATATATCGGGGGAGGGTATGGGTATGGGGGGGGCGGTATGGGTAAAACCAAGGGGTTATGGGTATGGGGGATACAGGTCAGGCCGGGACAGTACGGCTATGGGAGGGGTATGGGTATACTTTTTCTATGTTTTATAAAGCAAAAAGAACATTTGGTAATAGTGAATTGAATGTGAGTTAGAGAGTGGTCATTTTTTAACAACAGGGGGGGGTCGGTGGATTTCCGCGCGAGCGGGTCGAAATTTTTTTGGTCCCCCCCTCCAGCAGGTTGAAATTGAGTGCGGCCGAACCCTTTGAGCTATAATTATGCGCGGGCTTTTCCGCTAAAAAGGGGTGTAATTTTTTTGGTCCCCCCCTCAAGAGGAGTCCAAATTTGTTTGGTCCCCCCCCTTCAAGGGGTCCAAATTTTTTGGGTCCCCCCCCAAAATCCACCAACCCCCCCCTGTTGTTAAAAAATGACCACTCCCTTATAAGTAATGATTCTTATCTTCACAGCAGTTGCATACGAGTGGTTTTATTCAACTTTTGTACGCCACAGGAAGCCACAAGTTGGCTTCATAAGTTGGCTTCATGTTATACCTAGCCCAACTTTTATTCAGGCCTAAACCACTAATATTGATTGCATCAGCACTGATCAGACCATTGATCGGTTCAAACATATGAGGTTTAGTTTAACACATTTTTATTTTAGGCAAGTTTATTTGTCTCTGATATGCTTCTGATTTTGTGTTTATTAGCGTTTTTCACGTGTTTTAAACTACGTTTTTATGCAATTTTGTTTACGTTTGTACTGTGTGCATTCAGTCAGCAAGGGCCAAGACTAGCTTAGAGTTAGACTGACTCCTGTCCCGACTATAGCATGCGGGAAAGGGGAGGAGTAGCTGGGAGTGGACTTGAGCAAGTAAAAAAGGGTTGTGTTGGCTTGTACTGGTCAAGATGTGTACGCCACGCTCACAACGTGTACGCCACGCTCACGACGTGTACACCAAGCTCACGACGTGTATGCCACGCTCACGACGTGTACGCCACGCTCACGACGTGTACGCCACTCTCAGACCTCACAGCCTGAGAATGGCGTGCAACCACTTTTATACCACAAAAACGTCGGTAGGTTCTATAGTTAAGGGATAGGGACTCTGTTGTCCTAGGTATTATAAAATAAAGGATTAAATTGAATTGAATTGAATTGATATCTGGGGGGTCTGGGCTGTGGCTAGGGAGAGGTACGGGTGTAGCCAGGGGTATGGTTATAGCTGGGGGGAGAGGTATGGGTACCCTTGGTCATCATGAGGCTTGCATACAGCCCTGGAGAGTAACTCGCCAGGGCTGCATTCAAGCATCATGCCAACCTTATATGGGAGGGGGGTGTACAGGTGAGGGGAGGCGTGTACAGGGGAGGGGGGGCGGTGTACAGGGGAGGGGGGCCGTGTACAGGGGAGGGGGGCCGTGTACAGGGGAGGGGGCCATGTACAGGGGAGGGGGGGGGTGTACGGGGGAGGGGGGGCGTGTACAGGGGGGGAGCTGTGTACAGGGGAGGGGGGCAGTGTACAGGGGAGGGGGGCGTGTACAGGGGGGGAGCTGTGTACAGGGGAGGGGGGCAGTGTACAGGGGAGGGGAGCTGTGTACAGGGGAGGGGGGCTGTGTACAGGCGAGGGGGGCTGTGTACAGGCGAGGGGAGCTGTGTACAGGGGAGGGGGGCATGTACAGGAGGGGGCTTTGTACAGGGGAGGGGGGGCGTGTACAGGGGGGGGCCTTGTACAGGAGGGGGCTGTGTACAGGGGGGGGGGGGCTGTGTACAGGGGGGGCCGTGTACAGGGGAGGGGTGTGTACACGGGGGGGGGGGGGCTGTGTACAGGGGGGGCGTGTACAGGGGGGGGGCATGTACAGGGGAGGGGTGTGTACAGGGGGCCGTGTACAGGGGAGGGGGGGCCATGTACAGGGGAGGGGGGGGCCGTGTACAGGGGAGGGGGGGCCGTGTACAGGGGGGGGGCTGTGTACAGGGGAGGAGGCTGTGTACAGGGGGGGGGCCGTGTACAGGGGAGGGGTGTGTACAGGGGGCCGTGTACAGGGGAGGGGGGGCCGTGTACAGGGGAGGGGGGGCCGTGTACAGGGGAGGGGGGGCCATGTACAGGGGGGGGCTGTGTACAGGGGAGGGGTGTGTACAGGGAAGGGCGGGCCATGTACAGGGGGGGGGGCTGTGTAACGGGGAGGGGGGCCGTGTATAGCAGGGGGGAGAGGTATGGGTATAGCCGGGGGAGAGAGCAGGTCAGCAGATGATTTTATAGTACTATTATTATGGCCCTAGACCCTTACATTTGACACAGCGACATGGATCTCTTTTGGCCCTAGTGACATGGGACATGAGGAGAAAATAGATAGTGACATGGGACAGAAGAAAAAAATAGATAGTGACAAGGGACATGGGGAATTTCTTAAGATCCATATGGCGACATGACCATTTCTTAAGATCGACACGGGACATGGGGACCCCCCCATCAAGGGCCCCATTATTCACCAGTGGCGTCATGTTCACGTCACATTGGCAGATGTTCAGGTACTGTACACATATGTATTACAATGTACATGATACTGTATAAGAGAGACAAATAATATACATGACGTTATTGGCATGTGATATATAACCCTTTGTTGACAGCACAATGCATTACTGTGTCATACCCTTGGTCGTCATGAGGCTTGCATATAGCCCTGGTGAGTAACTCGCCAGGGCTGCATTCAAGCATCATGCCGAATTTATGGGGGGGGGGGGTACTGGTAAGACCCTGGGGGCACATCTCTTTAAAAAAATAAGCCTGCACATTTCTATGCTTTCTATGTGCCCGGTTGTGAACATTTCCCCTCTTATATGTGACGTACAGTAATTTGCCGTCTGCCCCCAGATCAAAGAAATTACCAGTAGATCCCACATACCTAGTATATTATGTCCACTCTTTATATCCAATGCTTTTTTCTTTCTCTCTTTGAAAATTTTTAATTGTTAGTAGCATTTGCCATGTAATAGGACACACAGATGTGTTTTTATCACATGGGCAAACAACTTCCCCCACAGGCCTGCCATAACATTTGTCTCAAATGGCCTGCCATAATATGCTTCCACCACACACAAGATGGCCGTTTCCCGCCAAAACTGAGTGGTTCCAACCCTTGTTGAGAGTGCAGCACTCTCCAAGCAGACCTTACATCAGCTCATGTAGGTCACCACACTGTGTTTGTGCTAGGAAAGTGATGCTCCCACACAGGATGTTGTTTGAAAACAGGTGGAGAATAGGAACCAACAGAATGACAACATTTCCCCAACATTGAGGCTTTAGCAGACAGAAACGGGACAGAACACAGTGGGTAGGTGAATGTCTGAGTGTGTGGCACTGGTACAGCAGTAGGAGGAGGCCCTGTACCGAGAAACAGACTGACACAGGCTACAACCCTACCACCCACACACTGGGTAGTCTACTACTAGTACTAGTCTATAGATAGAGGTAGGTCTAGAAGAGTTCTAGAAGTCATAGGGGCCGTGTAGAAGTCATAATGGCCTTGTTTACGTCATAGGGGCCATGTACAATTACTGTAAGTCATGTACAATTACTGTAGGTCTTTACAATCACTGTAACTCGTGTCCCAGTAAACAAAAACATGTTACATAACATCAAAATAACCTTTTTTGGAGGTGTGGAAAACGTTTGAAAAAAGAGAAACATAATGTTATAAATATATATAAATATATATATATATATATATATATATATATATGTATATATATATATATATATATATATATATATATATATATATATATATATATATATCATGTACATATTGTACTTGGTTTCAGGGATTCAGAGATGAGGGGGACGTGACACAGATGGCGGGGACATTACGTCAAACACATGATGCACACCCAGCTCTCACATAAGGTAAGTTTTAACAGGCATCAGGGGCAGACCCATACCGGATCTAAACAAGTACAAAGACTCGTACTTTTCCTGCACATACATCATGTAAATCTATACTAGCTGGCACTACACTGGTGCATCAGGACAACATTCATTATGAAACTTGACCCATGTTAGTCAGCTCACTAAACATGCAGGGAGTATTCATTCACACCTCAGGACGTCAGGGCTAGATCTGTACCACATCAACATGTCTATTAACATGCAGAGAGGAGTCATACACCCCTGGAGACATCACAGGTAGCCCTGTGTGGCATTTATATGTATACTACAAGTAGAGCCTCTTACAAACCTCACCATGTGTGTATGTAGGGTCATAGTACCAGTAGAATCACACTAGCATGACATACACTACATGTACATGTGCACGCCAGTGGGACCTCTATACACTAATATCCGTGCTTAACTTAAAAATGGTATCAAACATAAAGTGGTCAATCTTACAATATTGTTTAATTGCTATTTTTTAATTGATTTCCCGCTTTTATGTAAATACCAAGGGGAAGCCCCACCATCCAGATATTCAGATGACCAGTCATACTCTGATGTGGCCAGAGCTGTTGTCAAGTCACCACCACATCTAAATACACTGAACTCTAGGTATGCCTCCTTAATAACACATTGTTATTGTCAATATCAAATGTAAGTTGGCAGTCAGCAGACTCCTATGGGGATGATACACTACTGAAGGACCATGTATCGACCCCATCACTTCGGCATGATAGATTTATGCAAAACTGGAGAGTAATTCGCCAGTGCTGCATGTACGTATATACATCACATACATGAACATTTGAAATTTAGAATGATCCATGTTGCTTCAGGGATTACACACGTACCTGGCCGGGAGGTCCGAGCGGTGTATGGCACTGGTACAGCAGGGGAAGGATTTTTTTTAAAACATTGTTATCTTGTTTTACAGACAGAGGAGAGGGAGCCATACAAGCGGGAGCCGTGCGTGTGGTAGTCATATGACTGCGAGCCGTTCTACTGCTAGCCGTACAAGCATGAACAGCGTCAACACATCAACACATGTCAAAAAGCATGGACATTGTGAGTGGCAATACGTCCCCCCTCCAATTTCTAATTCTTCAGCGAATGACAGCCATTCCAATTTTTTGAATATGTAGCAAAATCTAATATCAAAAGTCAAAAAAGTTAAGGTGGGAATTTCGCATTTAGCCTCCATCACCCGACACCATCTTTCAACAAAGTCAGATATAGATCCTTAAGGGGTTTCCCCAATAAGTTTTGTCAACATTTTTGCATTTTTATGCAAATGCAAGCCATTCCAGTTTTTGGATATCTTACAAAATTTAAAGTTGAACTCTGCCGCCTAGCCTCAAAAACCTAAAAGTTAACATTTCTGTATTTAGGCTCAATCGCACTGTCCATCTTTTGATACAATCAAAGTACTCGCTCAACTATTTGTGTGACGTTTTTAACTTTTTTTGAGGCCATGACAGTAATTCTGCTTTTTACAATATCTTAGAAAATATACAAAGTTGAGGCCGGCAGACCCTGAGTCAAAAAACTAAAAGCTTCTGTATTTAGGCTCAAACCTGACTACTGCCGCTAACACACTGATAAAAAGAGACCCTGAAATCATGTGAAAATCCATTCCCTGCTCATTTGCACTTTTTTTAAACTTTGGGGTGGGGAGTGTTGAAATTTGGTCTTCAGGTTCAATTCTAAACTCCACAGTATTGCCTTAGCGTCCATATATATATATATATACATTGACAAATACCCGAGCCCTGGTCAACATGCAGCATGTATTTAGGCACAACCTCCCTGTCCCTTTTTTAACATGATCAAATATGGATTCTCAAATAGTCCCGTACCCATTTTTTGTAAAGTTTCTAGCTTTTTTGCTTTAATGTTCTATTTGTAGGAGCCGTGCTAGCGGGAGCTGTACAACCGGGAGTTGTATGATCGGGTGCCATACTACCAGGAGGTGTACTACCCGGGAGCTCTTCTATACTGTAATGTCTATGTTAATACATGCAGTAAGTCTTCCTACACACATGTACATCTTACGAGCTCTTCTATACTGTAAGATCTGTGTTAATACATGTAGGAAGTCATTCTACAGATTTATACATCTTAGGGGCGCCTCTGTACCGTAATATATGTGTTAATACATGTATGAAGTCGTCCTAGACAATTTTAGTATCTTGCGAATAATCTTTAAAATCAATACATATTTCTACCCCTGATTGTCACGTATAGACCTGTAGTTAATCATACTTTAGGCTACTTGACCATGAAGAGGATCTATCAATGTGAACGGTACAAGCTGGAGCCGCACAAGCGGGAGCTGCACGACCGGGAGTCGCACAACCAGGAGCCACAAATGTCCTCCACCAATTGACATTGTGAGTAGCAATACACCCTCTTGCCTAAAACATAGTAATGAATCAATGATTTTGTCACTTTGTCCTCATGATATATGAATGTAGCTCTAAATTCTCAGATCTCAAAAAGTTCCCATGTGTGTATGTAGGGTTATAGTACCGGTAGAAACATTCCCAAAGTCCCCATGTGTGTATGTAGGGTGATAGTACCGGTAGAAACACTTACAAATGTCCCCATGTGTGTATGTAGGGTTAAAGTACCGGTAGAAACACTTACAAAAAGTCCCCATGTGTGTATGTAGGGTTCGGGACTTCACACAGACACCATTGAGTTCAGACTATAATTTACTTCAGATACATGTCTACAACCTCAGACACATGTAGACCTCAGAATGTACCGTACACTGAGTAGAAATATGCACAAAGCATTGATTTAAGAATATATTTTTCATTTTGAAAGATGAATGATTTCTTTTCAAACAGCCCATAGTACCATGTCTTAGACATCACATAGAAACACCTTCAGCTGTTAACTGTTTGCCACACACAGAACAGTTGCGAGGTGTTTTCTTCTGCATGATTCATTAGATCTATGTGTGTTTAATTCACCTGTCAGGGTAAACTGATTACCAGACACAGAACACTTGTAAGCTCTTTCTCCTGTGTGGGTCCTCATGTGTGCCTTTAGTTGGTCTAGCTATGTAAACTGTTTACCACACACAGAACACTTACTTGTAAGGTTTCTCCCCTGTGTGGGAGAAACATGCATAAAGTACTTAAGGTCTTGCGTGAACCTAGAAGCTGGTAGTAAGTTAGCTTGCGGGTGCGGCTTATAAATAAGATTGGACCAGAGTAGAGAGATGAGTTATTGGTTTCTCCAAAGGTTGCTGGTGTTGGTGATATGCTAGATACAAGAAGATGCGGGAATATATCATCCACCTACTTCAACCTTTAAAATCTAGACTTGAAAGTGACCCTGCACGTTGCACAGAGACCACCTCCCGACCCTCTCCCGGCCTGTCCATGCCATCTTTCACCCCACAAGCCTCATCATGGATTGTTGAACTATTTAGATAAAAGTAAATTAAATGTAGCCAATTGGCTAGACCTGTACTGATATTCCAGTGTCCAATAGAATACTGTGCCATTTCTATGATTTTTCTTTTAATTTATTTCTCTGTCTAGGACCCTGCGACATACTGATGTGTCACTGATAGGACCTCTGCAAGACATCTAACAAGCCTTCAACACTGAGAACACTGGTATACTGGTTAAATCATTTTACCTTACATTTTGATAAATGAACAACCACTGTAAACATTTCAAAGGTTCCTATGCATTTATTCCATGAATTTATTCTCTAGGATGATGAAATCATATTATTGTTGTGCTCATCTTGGCGTTCTCGACTGAGGGAGTTACTTTATGGATATCCATTTATTGGCCAATGAGTACATATTACAGGTTTCTTTATGTGGTCCATTGTTGAGATTCACAGCTCATATAGTAGTTATGCACGTGTATCACATGGAAAAACATCTCTCACATTATGAAAATGCCAACTTGTTAACTTGTTAAAGTGGCATTCTCACCAAGCGATATCTAGTACTGCCCTAGTCTACTTTGTGGTTAAGTGTGAGTGGTGAGAATGCCCCTTTAATACAATTTCTTGGTCAATAAAGATAAGGAAAGCATTCAGCATGGTTGATAGTTGTGTGCCCCCCATTGCACTAACCACTTCTATAAAGAGCTAGACAAACAGGAAATGAAGGACAAGTACAACATAGTAATACACTTGAGAGAGAGTTTAGACTAGGTATCTTTGATGGAATATCTTTGATGGAATAAAATATCCATATGCAGTACCAAATCTCTCAACCACCAGGTATGTGGTTAAACATCTGGGTGCCTTAATTTTTATCATAGATGATATTTACATGTTACACTCTCCACATGGATCGAATGGGCCAATTTCATCACAGTGTATGTGCGAAAAACAGTTTTTAACTGATCAAACTGCACAGACCTGTAAGATCAGATCGTGAGATCCCCTGTGTATGTCAACATGTGTGTCTATAGGTACCCGGCCTGTTTAAACTTGCTACTACATTCAGAACACATATATATGAGGGCATGCTTATTGTCTAATAGCTGAAATGAAATACTGCCCTTTAATTCAATGACCGGCATCCTTGCTTTCCTCTAAGCAATATGGTACATCGAAAGTAGCATGATGAAATGAAAAGTAGTCAAGTTCAATTTCAATATATTTTTTATTTAAAAGTTGTAGGAATTTGATACCACATATGGATACAAGGAATAAGTTGCGGTAATCAGAATATTTTTCTGCAGAGCAATCTATGAAAATAAAGTAAATAACTTGCATGGAAGCTGCAAAGTCTGCAAATTTTCTGCTATTGATTGTCCTCATTAAAATGAAATTATGTGAGTAACATACTGATCTGCCCATAGCAGACCCTTAACTTACCAGTCAACAAATAAGAACTAGCAATGTACAGGTACAGATCCTTGTGAGAATATTATTGACATGGTCTGAAAGGATACAATTAGCAAATTCTCCTTGGCCGAAACAGTGGCCTTCTTGTTTACAATTATTGCATTGCTGGTTGACATGTTCCTCTATGTTGCCAGTAAGAACATACACTAATCAGGTCACAGGTTGATATCCAGTAGCCCATCCCATAACTGTCAACATCAAGCGGGCATAACCATGCCAAAGACTGCAGCCAGTGCCATCATTATTGTGACTGTACTTCTTATAAATCCGGTTAACAATTTTCCTCCTGTATTGATCCGTCATCAGTTTTACTACATGCTCACTCATGTTAAATTGTACTGCACCTATATATTGGATAAAAGGACCAAAAGAGAATAGGTAAGTATTTTGTAACAAACCTCTTTTGATAATAGAATACACACCAGGGAATTTCATAACTACAAATCTGTTGCTATAATAGGAATTATGTTGATCTGCGTAACATTTCTGTTCTATTTAAGTGGAGTGTTTAAACGTGCCACACAGGCCTTCAGACACAAAAAACGTCCATACATTGTCCTGCGCACCACATGACGCATGTTATTCACCAAACACGAGACCTTTGTCACCTGGATAAACTATTTGTGTGCTGTCCATTTCTGTCCTATTTTAGGGGGTATATCCGTCACATTTTTCCTCTTTACAAAGTCATGATGAGACACATGTGATCCATCTTGGAATAAACAAAAACTAAAATCACTAACCGGAGAATACAATTTGTATGTGTGTATGTACCTGGTGGGTATAAGTTCCCTTTGGCTGTAGATTGAAGTTGCGTCCTGCTGGGTAAGTTTGCAGGGTGCGTCCTATTTCATCACTGCTGGAAATACAATACGGGAGATGGTTACATTTAAGAATATGTTGGAACTTACGCTCAACACATGATTGATTATTTTGCATTACTCAATAAACCCTCTTGGAAATTATCTTTTCAATTGATCTTCAATCATAGATGATGGGATGAAACTATAATCAAGCTGTTTGCCTGGTTTATCTTGGGAAACTTCCAGAGTGCGGGTTTTGCTCTGGACTTGTCCCAGCTTTAATAAAACAGTGGATTGTTGACAACCATCATCAAAATTATCAAAACATGTAGTATAAATAAATGATAGGTGGGTGACTTTAAAAAGCAGGAAATCTCATGAATGTGACACACTGGTTGCTGATTCTCAACTGCAGCATGCCCGTTCACACTGGAGAAAAATTGCTTTACACGGATCAATAACTGCATTTCCTAATTAAATTGTTGAACTAATCTGTAATGATTACAGAGAACCCACACAGGAGAGAAACCTCACATTTGTTTAATGTGTAGTAAACGATTAAGCATGCCTTCTATCTTAAAAGGACATATGAGAACCACACCGGAGAGAAATCTCATGTGTGTTCAGTGTGTGGTAACAGGTTAAGTTAGTAATTCACATAATGACCCACACAGGAGAGAAACCTTACATATGTTTAAATTGTGGTAAATGATTTAGTGTGCCATTTATTCTAAAATGACATGTTAGGTTGCACATGACAGAAATACCTCACATGTGTTTTGATTGTGGTAAAGTGTTCATTGTGCCATTTATCCTAAAATGGCACATAAGGACACACATCTGAGAAAAAGCTCACAAATGGTATGACTGTATTCAATGTGCTATTAGTCCTTAAAAGGCATATTAGGGCCAACATGGCAGAAAAAACTCAAATATGTTTAGATTGTAGTATTCAGTGTACACACACAGGAGAGATACCTCTAAATGTAAGGACTGTGACAAAGGATTTACTATGCTATTTTTCCATAAAAGACACTTGGGCCCACACGGGAGAGAAACCTCAAATATGTTAGAACTTTCATAAAGTAATCAGTATACTATTTGTCCTAGAAAGACACATGAGAACCCACAGTGGAGAGAAAACTCACAAATGTTAGGACTCTGGTAAAGTATGAACTGTGATATTTATCCTAAGAAGACCCATGAGGCTGGCAACTTTATGTGTGGTTATGCTGGTAAGGTAAAATAGGTCAATATCACACACCTGGGTTATATCACACATTTTCTTCCTTATGACATTACTGGCATCATATGTCAAACAGGCCACCCTTTAGAAACATGCTTCCCAAGGACATCCAATTAGGACACGGTTTAAAAATATGGTTCCCCTGGATGTCCGACCAGGCCGCACTTTAAGTACATTATACCCCTGGATATCAGACAAAGGCACACTTTAGAAACACGCTTCCCATTGATGCCCGATCAGGACGCGATTTAGAAACATGCTTCCCCTGGACGTCTCATTGGGATGCAGTTTTAAAACATAGTTCCCTTGGACGTCCTACTAGGCTGCCCTTTAGAGACATGGCTCACACGGACATCCAATTAGGACGCAGTTTGAAAACATGGTTCCCCTGGACGTCTGACTGGGCCGCCCTTTAGAAAAATGCTTCCAATGAACTTCCAATTAGGATGCAGTTTAAAAATATAGTTCCACTGGATGTCCAACTAGGCCACGCTTTGAATACATGGTTGCCCTGGATATCAGACAAGGACGCACTTTAGAAACATTGTTTCCCTGGACGTCCGACAAGGCTGCACTTTAGAGAAATGGGTCCCATGGGTCCCATCGAAGTCCGGATAGGACGCAGTTTAAAAGCATGGATCCCCTAGGCCTAGACATCTGACTAGGCCACCCTTTAGAAACATGCTTCCAATGGACGTCCAATCAGGAGGCAGTCTTAAAATATGGTTCCACTGGATCTCCAACTAGGCCACGCTTTAAATACATGGTTGCCCAGGATATCAGACAATGACGCACTTTAGAAACATGTTTCCAATGGATGTCCAATCAGGATGCACTTTAGAGACATGCTGCACATGTACGTCCAATTAGGATGCAGTTTAAAGCATGGTTTCCCTAGACGTCCGACAAGGCCATACTTTAGAGATATGCTTCTAATGGACGTCCAATCAGGCAGTTTAAAAATATGGTTGCACTGGAAGTCCGATTAGGCCACGCTTTAAATACATGGTTGCCTTGGATATCAGACAAGGACACACTTAAGAAACATGCTTTTCATGGATGTCCAATCAGGACGCACTTTAGAAACATGCTTCCCCTGGACCTCTCATTTGGACGCAGTTTAAAAGCATGGTTCCCTTGGACATCCTACTAGGCCGCCCTTTAGAGACATGGCTCCCATGGACATCTAATTAGGACACAGTTTGAAAACATGGTTACCCTGGACGTCGGACTGGGCCACCCTTTAGAAACATGCTTCCAATGGACGTCCAATTAGGAAGCTGTTTAAAAATATGGTTTCACCGGATGTCCGACTAGGCCGCGCTTTAAATACATTGTTGCCCTGGATATCAGACAAGGACACACTTCAGAAACATGCTTCCTATGAATGTTCAATCAGGACGCAGTTTAGAGACATGCGCCCCATGTACGTCCAATTAGGATGCAGTTTAAAAGCATGGTTTCCCTGGACTTCTGACTAGGCCGCACCTTAGAGATATGGGTCCCATGGAAGTCCGGATAGGACGCCGTTTAAAAGCATGGATCCCCTAGGTATCCGACTAGGCCGCCCTTTAGAAACATGCTTTAAATACATGGTTGCCCTGGATATCAGACAAGGACGCACTTTAGAAACATGCTTCCCATAGATGTCCAATTAGGACCCACTTTAGAGACACGGGTCCCATGGATTTCCAATTAGGATGCAGTATAAAAACATGGTTCCCCTGGACATTCCACTAGGCCGCACTTTAGAAACATGCTGGATATCCAATTAAGACACAGTTTAAAAATATGGTTCCCCTGGATGTCTGGCTGCCCTTGATATCAGAGAAGGACACACCTCCTGCGTGTTCACAGGTGTATATTTTCGTGGAAGAGTGAAAATCTGCAATATCATAGGTATTTATTCTATACTTAAGCATATAAAAATGTCAGAGATTTTTCATGTCCACTAAAATTGCAAAAAAATATACCCAGCAAACTAAAGTGCTTTCTCATTAGCTATTATTTCATCGTAAGAATACACATAATAACACATGCAGGAGAGAAACCTCCAATATGTTGATATTGTGGTAAAGGATTTAGGGTGTGATTTATTTCAGTATTTTGTGTGCTATTTATCCTAAAAAGGACACATGAGGACACACATGCGAGGGAAACCTCACTGATTTGGGGGGGGGGGGGTAGCTGCACTTGCAGAACTGCCTTTGAATTATAAACCACAAAGGTAATTATCAAATGTGTTTCATTACAGGAATAATTCTACATATTTCACACTTCAGGGGAAAAAGAATAGGTTTCTATTACAATAATTGCATTCAATTATATGTCTTATCCTCAGTTTCGCCCTGTAAATAACCATATAATTCATAACAAGGTTAAATTACAGTCTAAAGCCAGTAACTTTTTTAATATTTCCTTAGTGACTACTCTGACCTGACATCCAATGGGTAAGGCACTCACTAATCACACTCACTAATCACAACAAATAAGGAGAATTCCCAGATTGGTTTACAACTTCCACAAATCCCTTGAAAATGTCCATGACAACCAGCGGTTGGTGCATCATATATAACAACAAATGAAAATTGAGGTACTATCGGGTCCTAAGCAGGTTCAGTCCACGGCTGTGATACCAAGTCAGAGCATTTTGTTGTAAATCACTAACACTATATATATATTACAGATTTTCACCCATTTCTTTCTATATAGGCCCTATTTCAGCGATAATAATGCCTGCCAGTCACCAGGTCAAAGATATCACCTGGTCAAAGACGTCACCAGGTCAAAGACTATCAACTTGTACAGATTTTGTGAGACACAGCCACTTGTATTGTTACACTCCAACCCCTACAGCAACGTATCACAGTGCATCATTGATACACTCAATGTTGTGTTTGTGTGCCGTGAAGGCAAATTATAAATCATATAAAGATAATGGTTATTAAAATAACTTTATTCAATTCCTACCTAGCTTCATAAAATTGATGACGTAAAATCATGTTCATGAAGTAATTGTCTCATATTACAATACTTTTATTATCTTATTCACTATTGTTTCATATTTTAGAAATCCTACAGAGATGTCACGGGCCACCAGGGTCTCATGTCTGGGAAGGTCAACATTACAGATGCATTGTCTCATTTTTTTAATGCGTCTCTGTATTTGGTTGAATTTCATTCTAAGTGCATCAATTTTGCCGATATCTCACTTCTTTTTACCATATTGACCCTTGAAGAGCAGCATAGTATTCTTATGCACTATGTCCCTATGCACCATGATGCATGACTGCAGTGCTTGATTCATGCATCATGCATACCTCATGGGATTGATACACTCATGAAAAGTCAATATGAAACACCAAAGCAACTTTCCTGAGCTGCATTAGTGCAACTTGATGATAAATATTGCCTGAAAAAAAGTACCAGATAATTCCTGTCACTTTTCTAGAAACCGACGCTGAACCTTTTTCTCATGGAACACGGTTTCGGCATGATGTGCCTCACTGTGGCACTCAGAGTGGTTGTTGCAGACAGCTACAGCTCTCACCAAAAACCAGCTCTTAACCCTATGAGGGCCACATAGTGCATTACCTCACAAGTGATGCATTCAGTCTTCATAATGACCAAGTTATGAGGGTGATACACTGCTCTGGAAGGGTCAGCATGAATGCAGCACTGGTAAGTTGTCACTTAGGATCTAATTCATAGGAAGAATTGTAATTCACACCAAATGTGAACACTCAGAGTGTGAAAGATGCAACACCTGACATTTTATGAGGAAGATACTGCACATTACCCTGATGCAGGAAGACAATCAAAATGAAGTAAATGCTGTAAACTAAATGGGCTTGGAGTGTCGATTGATGAGCCATTAGTCAACTTATATCTGTATTTGGTGAACCATTTCAACTAATATCATCTTCAGACTATGCATTAGATGCAAGTGCTGTATTTATGAATTATAACAGCAATGAAAGTGTAGTATGGCCCTTAAGGGGTTAAGGTGTTGTGATATTAGCCCCTGAAATAATGGAGGTCAAGGTATGCTTTGTGTAGAAAAGGATGTGAGGGAGGGCTTAAAAGGCATTGTTTTATCGAATAAATTAAATGTTCCATGATATATACCTCAAATAAAAGGGGGATGTTATTGTGTTGTGTTTACAGTGATATCAATGCTGTATTTTACATTATTCAACACAATTATGCAACTATCAATACACTATGATAACTGCATTTAGTTCCTCTCATCCATCTTTTTTTCTACAATGTCTTGGGATTTTTCTGAGGCTTTGTTTTGCTTAGGAAAGGGTTGGGTGGAATAATTACAACAGAAATTGTATACTGCTACAGAAACATTGCTGCAGACCTATTAATTATACAGCAAATAGTGCTGTAATACCAACTATAGCAAAACGCACATTGTGCTGTTTAAATACAGTAAATGTTTACAGTGCATTGCAACTGCTGAAGAGCTTTTACCCTTTCCTGTCAGTATTGTCCAGTTGCCATTTCAGGGTCACCTCAATCATTCATCTTGACAAATCGTGTGGTCCTTGAAGTATTTAAATGTGCCACACAGGCCTTCAGACACACAAACCGTCCGTACATTGTGCTGTGCACTGCATGACGCATGTTATTCTGACACCAAACACGACACCTTTGTCACCTGGATAAACTATTTGTGTGCCGTCCAACCGGCACACATGGACAGGCGGGGCCTCCCTGTTGTTACTTTTTGGAAAAACTGGACAAAATTGAACATTTTCGAACCACAATGCACTCAGAGGGGCATCCCCGTTTCTGACCTCAATCTACACAAATACTGTGAAAGTACTTTATTTCGCTGGGTGTATATTTCCGCGATTTTCGCTGAAATGAAAGATCTGCGAAATTTTTATATGCTTAAGTATTGAATAAATACCCGCAAATTTGCCAATTTTCACTGGATATAAAGTCAATGATATATATTTGACAGAATCATATTACAAATTAAGTTCATTTATGGATGGCACAATGTGACTGTTCAGGTAGTTTGATGTCCAATGGGGCTGTTTTGGGCAAACCAGAATATCACAAGATTGAAACTTTTTCACTCATTTTGAACAGAAATTTAGAATGCTGCTTGTCCAATAAAGCAATGTGAACTTGTCATTACCTCATTCACCAAAATAGTCATTCTCTCAACACAAACTATGGATTAAATACAATCATATAGTAAATACTAATATGATTAACAATGGCTATAGATGGTTGTATTACAAGCTGTCATGTATGACAAAGTAGCCCAGCAACCATCCGATAAATATAGCTTTTCTATTGTCAAATTACCCATTAAAGGATGGGGAATGTTAAGAAACTGCAATGCATCGAGAGTATGTTTGGGACACATATAGATTGTAATAGTTTAACCAGAATAGATATATGTAAACACGTATGACACGATGTGTGGGTGTGCCTGACTTGGATCAGGTTGCAGTAATCCAGGTACATCTGGGTTTAAAGGTGGATGTTGATGTTCAATCAGACACATGATATCCATCATGTATATGTCATTTGGAAAATAACAGTTTTTTTTACTAATAATCAGATAATCACAGTGTATAAACCCTTGGAGGATGTTGCAGTGCTTTGATGCATTATAACATTTTTGTCATCATGATTGATGAATGCAGCCACCCCAACAGCCCTGATACATTTCAGCAGGGTCTGCCTGATGCATCAACAAGTGCTGTGCATCTTTAAAGGGTTACTATACTACATAGTTGGAGAGGGTTGTTAGATAACACTGTCATGGTAATCAAAGTATCAATTTACTCATTGAATTGTTCATTTTTTATTCCTTATTTCTTCTAGTCAAAAGTTTGTCATATTTTTAATATGACAACACCATGTAATGTATCCTGCATGTAGAAAGTTAGCCCTTCAAGGGCCGAACAGTGCTCTACGGGTTGCGCTTTGCCCTTTGCACCCTTTGTACTTTTGGTACATGAATACTTGCCAGAGCTATATTCATACATGTTGGAGATCCCTCAAAGTGTATCAAGCCCATAGGATCAGCATACTTGCCAGGATCAATTCTCCCAGGTCGTCTTGGCCCTGGTAACATAAACATTTGTAAAAGACAGAGTTGCCACTTTTCATGTCCCGCCCCCGCCACCGACACCCGATGATGTCATGTTGAACTTATTGTTATTGACAGGCAATGTCATGGTAGTATACGTCAGTGTAGGCGGGGCACAGGCTGCACACTCCTCACAATAAATCTGTTTTACTGCTCTCTCTCCATGATTAATAACGACCTTTAAGGGCTGAATACTGATTAATACTGAATACTGAACATGTTATGCCCATTGTCATCATGATGCATGGATGCAGCCCGGAGGAGTCTACATGCCAGGGCTGCATTCATGCATCAGGAGTGTACCAACCCTGTAGCATAAGCATGATGCCTGAACGATCTCCTACCAAGAAGACTCAGTAGGGCTGCATTCATCTATAGTTACAATAAATGACACAATGCATTAAAGCACTATATGGTCCTTACCGTTTTAGTCCAAACACAAAAGTTTACCAGCTTTTTCATCTTCAATTGGATCTGTACAAGGGTTAAGGGTAATTACTATTGTTCGGGTCGGACCTGATTTGTTAACATAAAGTTGCATTAACAAAGTTTTAATGTGAGGCCACTGGTGGGCGATTTCTTGTGGGATTTGATTATCTGAAAACATTTGGAAAAGCAACGTTTGAAACTATGAGGTTTTATGAAACTATTCGCATTTGTTATGTTTACTTCGGGTAGCAGTCCCTATATGTCTTTATGTCCTTAACACTAACCTGCTTAAATGCACTTGTATGAATGCAGTAAGGTTGAGTTGTTCTCCAGGGCACGTTTTATACTAGTCTGTATCTTGCACTGTAGGCCCAGAGTAGATATTTTACTGTCCTTGAAGAGAAAATCATAGGTATTCACCGAATGATAGCCTTCCTATATTTACTCTTTTTACGACATATCACATGACTATGTCGTTATATTTTCCTAGAAATGTCCTCGTCCACTTCTGTGGTACACTGGAAGAGGGAACTGGGTGCATGACCCAGAACAAGCAAACTGTGCCATCCTTAAAATATGAACTGGATTTCTGGGTATCATTTTTCGGTGAAAATTTCTCAAAATCCCAAGCCTAATGTCTGACCTTCTCTGATGGTTCCGGGTACCGAGAAGGCCATGCATCAAGTCCTCTCTATGGAGTTGAGTGGCTTTCCGCAAAAAATTACAAGCAAGGACTTATGCAAATCTAAGGTCTGGGTATGTTGACCTTGCCCCAGTACTAGGACCAATGGCAGGCCTAGATTCTGGACACACCTTAGTAACTCATAAACACCTACCTGGATACCTTTGTCCTGGTGGTGTCACATGGTACAGAAGAAGTTGTGGAGGTGAATCTCTGTGTCATACTTTCGGTCTAGGAACAGGGACGCCCACACCTGTCCTCATCTGCCGGTCCCCTTGGACGGCATCCACATGAACTTGATTTCTATTATGATTGTGCCATTGACTCCTGCACTATATATATAGCCATTAAAGGGCTATTGCATATTGCCATTTTGTCTTCACAAGGCATCAATGCACCCCTAGTCTGTATTGTATTGATGCATCATACACATCATATGGGGTAAATACACCCCACAGGCCTGTGCATTTGTGCATCATGACGTTAAACAAGCATGAAGTCTCCAGCAATCATTCCTTCCTTGTTACTGTTGTCAATGAAAACAGATTACAGTATTAAAACAAACTCAATCAATTTCTGCCCTGCCTACCCAAAAGAAAAATATGATAGGACTTTCACGAAATGATTGTTCAAAAATACAAAACTCCTATTACATTATTGGCTATTGTCTACCTTATTAGGAATCCCACAAAAATGTCACGGGCAACCAAGATCTCCTATTATTGATAATAACTGCTCTGTACAAAGTATGTAAATCCAACATATTAAGTCTATACTGTCACTGGGAGAAGTTTATTATCTGCTCCAAACAAAAGCTAGATATGTTCTGCATAGATGGACATCTTTCAAAATATTTCTAGTGATATTTGCTTGCAATCTAAATGATATTTTAGACTAGGCACTGACTACATAAATCCAACATATTAAGTCTCCAAGACATCTAAGTATACCCTTAATGAGAGAAGTTGGCGATTATATCTGCTCTAAACGAAGCTTACATGTGTCTTGTAAAGATAGACATCTTTCAGAATATTTTTAGTGATATTTGCTTGCAATCTAATGATATTTTAGAGTAGGCACCGACTACGTAAATCCGACATATTAAGTCTCCAAGACATCTAAGTATACCCTTAATGAGAGAAGTTTGCAATTATATCTGCTCTAAACGAAGCCTACATGTGTCTTGTAGAGATAGACATCTTTCAGAATATTTCTAGTGATATTTGCTTGCAATCTAATGATATTTTAGAGTAGGCACCGACTACGTAAATCCGACATATTAAGTCTCCAAAACATCTAAGTATACCCTTAATGAGAGAGGTTTGCAATTATATCTGCTCTAAACAAAGCCTACATGTGTCTTGTAAAGATAGACGTCTTTCAGAATATTTCTAGTGGTGATTGCTTGCGGTCTGGATGATATTTTAGAGTGGACACAGACTACGTAAGATTGACATATAAAGTCTTATATTCAGACATACTGGCATATTCTACTTTGGATACTCCTATTACATTATTCGCTATTGTCTACCTTTTTAGGAATCCCACAAAAATGTCACGGGCAACCAAGATCTCCTATTATTGATAATAACTGCTCTATACAAAGTATGTAAATCCAACATATTAAGTCTATACTGTCACTGGGAGAAGTTTATTATCTGCTCCAAACAAAAGCTAGATATGTTCTGCATAGATGGACATCTTTCAGAATATTTCTTGTGATATTTGCTTGCAATATAATGATATTTTAGAGTAGGCACTGACTACGTAAATCCGACATATTAAGTCTCCAAGACATCTAAGTATACCCTTAATGAGAGAAGTTTGCAATTATATCTGCTCTAAACGAAGCCTACATGTGTCTTGTAAAGATAGACATCTTTCAGAATATTTTTAGTGATATTTGCTTGCAATCTAATGATATTTTAGAGTAGGCACGGACTACATAAATCCGACATATTAAGTCTCCAAGACATCTAAGTATACCCTTAATGAGAGAAGTTTGCAATTATATCTGCTCTAAACGAAGCCTACATGTGTCTTGTAAAGATAGACATCTTTCAGAATATTTCTAGTGATATTTGCTTACAATATAATGATATTTTAGAGTAGGCACCGACTACGTAAATCCGAAATATTAAGTCTCCAAGATATCTAAGTATACCCTTAGTGAGAGAAGTTTGCGATTATATCTGCTCTGAACGAAACCTACATGTGTCTTGTAAAGATAGACATCTTTTAGAATATTTCTAGTGGTGATTGCTTGTGGTCTGGATGATACTTTAGAGTGGACACCGACTACGTAAGTCCGACATATTAAGTCTTAATTCAGACATCCTGGCATATTCTACTTTGGAGAAGTTTAATACTATGTCTGCTCCTAACAAAAAGGAAGATGTGACCTGCATATCGACATCTTTTTGGATAGCTTTGGCTGTGTTTGCTGGCGATCTTGATGAAATGTAATAGTGGATATAGACTGTGTGAATCCAACATATTAAGGCTCCACGACATCTAAGTATACCCTAGTGACAGAGGCTTGCCAATATATCTGCTCCAATTAACAGCTAGATGTGTCTTGCATAGATTAAAATATTTCAGAATATTTCTAGTTGTGTTTGCCTGGGATCTACATGATAATTATTGTGGGTACAGACTGAGTAAATCCAACATTCAAAGTCTCCAATGCAACTAAGTAAACGCTTAAACACAGAAGTTTGCTATAATATCTGTTCTAAACAAAGGCTATAAGTCTCCTGCACACAAGGACATCATTAAGTTTGTAGTGGTGTCTGCTTGGGATCTTGAAAATACTTTTAAGTGGACACTGTCTACGTAATTCTGACATATAAAGTCTCAAAGACATGCATGCGTCTTGTAAATTGGAGAAGTTTAATACTATATCTGCTCCTAACAAAAGGTAGATGTGTCCTGCATATATCATCATCTTTCAAAATATTTCTGGCTGTGTTAGCTAGCAAAATTGATGAAATGTACTAGCAGATGTAGACTGCGTAAATCAAACATACTTAGTCTCCATGACATCTAAGTATACCCTAGTGACAGAAGCTTGCAAATATATCTGTTTTTAATGAAAGCTAGATGTGTTCTGAATAGATTGAAAACCTTCAGTATATTTCTAGTGGTGTTTTGCTTGCAAACTAGATGCTATTGAATTTTACGTACCGACTGAGTAAATCTGACATATTAATTCTTCAATACAACTAAGTATTCCCTTAATGGTAGAAGTTTGCAATTATATGTGCTCTAAACAAAGGCTTTATATCTATATATCTATCTATCTATCTATATATATATATATATATGTATAAACAAAGGCTATATATATGTATATATATACATATATATATATATATAAACAAAGGCTATATATATATATATATATATATATATATATATATATATATATATATATATATATGTGTGTGTGTGTGTGTGTGTGTCCTGCACAGAAAGACATCATTCAGATAATTTTTAGTGATGTTTGCTGGCGATCTTGATAATACTTATTTGTGGACACTGTCTATGTAAATCCAACATATTAAGTCTCCAAGGCATCCTAACATATTCTAAATTGGGGAAGTTTACTACTATATCTGCTCCCAACAAAAGGTAGATATTCTCTGCATATCAACATCTTTTAGAATATTTTTGGCTGTGTTTGCTTGAGATCTTGATGAAATGTAATAGTGGATATAGACTTCCTATACAGAAAGACATTATTCAGATAATTTCTAGTGATATTTACTGTAGATCTCAGTAATACTTATTAGTGGACATTGTCCATGTAATTCTGACATATTAAGTCCTCAAGACATCCAAGTATACCCTAGTGACGGCAGTTTGCAACTACAACTGCTCCAACCAAAAGCTAGATCCAACACTACCCCCAGAGCCCCCTACCAATCACTTCTGAGCAGATCCCCACCAGACCTGCCACCTACAGGACACTGTCCCAACCATTCTGAGTCAGTGTCAGCAGGCCACAACTTTCACTAATCTACACCTTAACATTCTGTGGTTTAAACAAAAGGAAACAACAAAACCTGTTTAAAATCACATGATAGGCAGGTGAATCTTTTCTAATTGCACCTCATCATGTTACAATAAGATAGTTTCATGTTGTGCTCCGGTTATGAGGGGTGTTGAACTCAAAGAATCAATTGTATCGCGTGCGCTTCACTAGTAGCCAATGCGTCCACACTGCACAAGGGGAAAGAGGAGCCCCAGGGCTTTCAGAATTTGTAAATTATGAGAAGATCAGACTACAGGAACCCATATATTTCTGGTTTTTTATATAGTTGATATGCAATAGTGGGTACAGACTGTGTAAATCGGAAATATTTAGTCCATGCTTTGATAAATGTTACATGTTAATACTTACACCTGGACATTATTCATTCTGTGTTAAATCAACTAGTGCAGGGGATGCTTTATTATCTTTTTTAGAAAGTAAAGACAGGGGGCGGGGTTTTCACTAAAGTATCAGCCAACTTCTACCACTCCCATCATTAATAACTTCCTATCTTTCCTACAGGTCGTCCTCATGGAAGGCTACTACCGAGACACCATACAGAAGATAAGGCAAAGTTCCACTGCTAACCAAGACGGATGTCTGCTGTGGAACAGAGGTCCATACGACATGGCACGGTATCCTTATGGCACCATGACGCTTCCCTGGCCCACACGAGCTTCACCTAAACGCAAGACGTTCAACGTCCACAGACTAATGTTCCTGTGCCACTACCGGATAACATTGCTGCCAGATAAGTTGGAGGTGAGCCACCTCTGTAGGAACTCCCGCTGTGTCAACCCGGAGCACCTCATCATGGAGTACCATGTTATAAACGAGGACCGCAAACTGTGCCACGATTCAACATCACCCACACACCACTGCAGACACCTGGTCAAGTGCATCATCTGAGAATGACTGAACAGAAATATGATATTGAAGCTTTATAACTGAATTTTATCATATTGGGAACTGTATTCCACAAAAAAATAAAGTTTAGCTGACATCTTCAGAAACTTTGTTGGAGTTTATCTTGATTTTCAGTTTAAGTTTTTATGCGTACTGTAGTAATACAAGGATAAACCTCACCAGGGCGAGAAGGCAAGAGGACTTTGGTAGAAATTCCTCACCCTCAATTTTGAGAAGGATCACCACAGCAACTACCAAAAACATATCATATACCCAAAACATCATATTTTCGATGACTTGATACCCCCAGAATTCATTTTCAAAAAAGCATTTCATATTAGTCAATCCTCTAAGCCTTTAAAAATGTAAATGTTCAACCATGACATACAAGCAAATTTAAGGATGTCCATAAATTTGTGGAAGTCCGCAAACTTGTGGAGAAACAGCACCCTGGACCTAGTGTGCCTCTGAAAAGCTTGAAACATGCCCTGCTATCGATGACTGTACTGCGTCAACCCCGCTGTTAGCACTCCTGTGTCACCTATACTGTCATCATTTCTGGCACCAGCCGTGTTGGTTAGCAGCAGACACATAGCCGTAGCAGTTGTGTCAGTGGTACACAGAGTCCACTCCACGTCAGGGATGAAGCTTCCGTCCGTGTCTGCTCTGGACAGCACAATGCATGAAAAACTTATAGTTGATGCAAGTAGTGTACATTATGGGGAACCTGGAATACATAGAATAATATGAATGATACAGTATTCTGAAGTTTTGGGTGGTGTTTGCTTGTGGTTTCAGTAAAACATAGTGACAGATGTAAAAGGCCAACATCAAAAACGCTTTTGACAGTTCGAACTGTCAATAGTGGAAAATATTTCTTTTATTGACAGTTCAAACTGTCAACAGTGGAAATTATTCCTATTATTGACAGTTCCTCATGCAAACTGTCAATAGTGGATTATTTCTGTCTTATTGACAGTTCCCACTAACATTGGAGTTTTTTGCACTTTACCATCAAAATCGACTTTTCCTACAAAATCGCTCTCAGGGTTATGGCAGTAATTATAAGGAACATGTTTCCCATGGATGTCCAATCAGGAAGCACTTTAGAAACATGCTTGCCCTGGACGTCTCATTAGGATGCAGTTTAAAAGCATGGTTCCCCTGGACGTCCTACTAGGCCGCCCTTTGGAGACATGGGTCCCATTGACCTCCTATTACTATGCAGTTTAAAAACATGGTTCCCCTAGGTATCAGACAAGGACGCACTTTAGAAACATGCTTCCTATGAATGTTCAATCAGGACGCAGTTTAAAAATATGGTTCCACTGGATGTCCGACTAGGCCACACTTTAAATACATGATTACCCTGGATATCAGACAAGGACGCACTTTAGAAACATGCTTCCCATGCATGTCCAATCAGGACGCACTTTAGAGACACTGGTCCCATGGACTTCCAATTAGGATGCAGTATAAAAACTGGACATTCCACGAGGACCCACTTTAGAAACATGCTGGATATCCAATTAAGACACAGTTTAAAAATATGGTTCCCCTGGATGTCTGGCTAGGCCACACTTTAAATACATGGTTGCCCTGGATATCAGAGAAGGACACACCTCCTGCGTGTTCACAGGTGTATATTTTCGTGGAAGAGTGAAAATCTGCAATTTCACGGGTATTTATTTTATACTTAAGCATATAAAAATGTCCACAAAAATTGCAATAAAATATACCCACCGGATAACATTGCTGCCAGATAAGTTGGAGGTGAGCCACCTCTGTAGGAACTCCCGCTGTGTCAACCCGGAGCACCTCATCATGGAGTACCATGTTATAAACGAGGACCGCAAACTGTGCCACGATTCAACATCACCCACACACCACTGCAGGCACCTGGTCAAGTGCATCATCTGAGAATGACTGAACAGAAATATGATATTGAGGCTTTATAACTGTATTTTATCATATTGGGAACTGTATCCCACAAAAAAATAAAGTTTAGCCGACATCTTCAAAAACTTTGTTGGAGTTTATCTGGATTTTCAGTTTAAGTTTTTATGCGTACTGTAGTAATACAAGGATAAGCCTCACCAGGGAGAGAAGGCAAGAGGACTTTAATAGAAATTCCTCACCCTCAAAGTTGAGGTGGATCACCACAGCAACTACCAAAACCATATCATCCCCCAAAAACATCATATTTTCCATGACCTGATACCCCCAGAATTCATTTTCCAAAAAGCATTTCATATTAGTCAACCCTCTAAGCCTTTAAAAATGTAAATGTTCAACCAAGACATTCCAGCTAATTAGAGGATGTCCACAAATTTGTGGAAGTCCGCAAACTTGTGGAGAAACAGCACCCTGGACCTAGTATGCCTTTGAAAAGCTTGAAAGATGCCCTGCTATCAATGACTCTACTGTGTCAACCCGGCTGTTAGCACTCCTGTGTCACCTATACTGTCATCATTTCTGACACCAGCCGTGATGGTTAGCAGCAGACACATAGCTGTAGCAGGTGTGTCAGTGGTACACAGAGTCCACTCCACGTCAGGGATGAAGTTTAGCCTCCATCCGTGTCTGCTCTGGACAGCACAATGCATGAAAAACTTATAGTTTTACATCATAGGGAACCTGGAAAACATAGAATAATATGAATGATACAGTATTAAGAAGTTTTGGGTGGTGTTTGCTTGTGATTTCAATTAAACATAGTGACAGATTCATGATGCATAAGGCCAACATCAAAAACGCTATTGACAGTTCGAACTGTCAATAGTGGAAAACATTTCTTTTATTGACAGTTCACACTGTCAACAGTGGAAATTATTCCTATTATTGACAGTTCCTCATGCGAACTGTCAATAGTGGATTATTTCTGTCTTATTGACAGTTCCCACTTACATTGGAATCAAAAAGAGCATGGATTCTTTGGCAAAAGTGTTTATTTCACCAAAAGTAGTTTGGCCCAAACAATCAGTTTTGCCCCAAAAATCGGTTTTGCACTTTTCCACCAAAATTGACTTTTCCTACAAAATCGCTCTCAGGGTTATGGCAGTGATTATAAGGAACATGTTTCCCATGGATGTCCAATCAAGACTTACTTTAGAAACATGCTTACCCAGGATGTCTCATTAGGACGCAGTTTGAAAACATGGTTCCCCTGGACATCTGGCTGGGCCGCCCTTTAGAAACATGCCTTCAATGGATGTCCAATTAGGACGCAGTTTGAAAATAGGGTTTCCCATGAATATCCGATCAGGACGCACTTTAGAAACATGCTTCGCTGGACATCTCATTAGGATGCAGTTTAACAGCATGGTTCCCTTGGACATCCTACTAGGCCGCCCTTTAGAGACACGGCTCCCATGGACATCCGATTAGGAGGCAGTTTGAAAACATGGTTCCCCTGGGCGTCCGATTGGGGCGCCCTTTAGAAACATGCTTCCCCTGGATGTCTCATTAGGACGCAGTTTAAAATATGGTTCCCCTGGATGTCTGACTAGGCCACATTTTAAATACATGGTTTCCCTGGATATCAGACAAGGACGCTCTTTAGAAAGGTGCTTCCCGTGAATGTACAATCTTGAAGCAGTTTAGAGACATGGGTCCCATGGACGTCCAATTAGGATGCAGTTTAAAAGCATGGTTTTCCTGGACGTCCAATCAGGATGCACTTTAAAAACGCTTCCCCTGGACGTCCAATTAGGACGCAGTTTAAAAACATGGTTCCCCGGACGTCTGACTTGGCTGCATTCTAAAGACATGGTTTCCCCTGGATATCAGACAAGGACACACTTTAGAAACATGCTTCTTATGAATGTTCAATCAGGACGCAGTTTAGAGACATGCGCCCCATGTACGTCGAATTAGGATGCAGTTTAAAAGCATGGTTTCCATGGACGTCCGACTAGGCCGCACTTTAGAGATATAGGTCCCATGGACATCCGATTAGGACCCAGTTTGAAAACATGGCTCCCCTGGACGTCCGACTGGGCCGCCCTTTACAAACATGCGCCCCATGTACGTCGAATTAGGATGCAGTTTAAAAGCATGGTTTCCGTGGACATCCGACTAGGCCGCACTTTAGAGATATAGGTCCCATGGAAGTCCGGATAGGATGCAGTTTAAAAGCATGGATCCCCTAGACGTCCGACTAGGCCGCCCTTTAGAAACATGTTTCCAGTGGACGTCCAATCAGGAGGCAGTTTAAAAATATGGTTCCACTGGATGTCTGACTAGGCCACGCTTTAAATACATAGTTGCCCTGGATATCAGATAAGGACGCACTTTAGAAACATGCTTCCCCTAGATGTCCAATCAGGACACACTTTAGAGACACGGGTCCCATGGACATCCAATTAGGACGCAGTTTGAAAACATGGTTCCCCTGGACATCTGGCTGGGCCGCCCTTTAGAAACATGCCTTCAATGGATGTCCAATTAGGACGCAGTTTGAAAATAGGGTTCCACTGGATGTCCGACTAGGCCACGCTTTAAATACATGCTTGCCCTGGATATCAGACAAGGACACGCTTTAGAAACATGCTTCCTATGAATGTTCAATCAGGACACAGTTTAGAGACATGGGTCCCATGGACATCCAATAAGGATGCAGTTTAAAGGCATGGTTCCCCTAAATTTTAAATCAGGACGCACTTTAGAAACGCTTCCCCTGGACGTCCAATTAGGACACAGTTTAAAAACATGGTTCCCCGGATGTCTGACTAGGCTGCATTTTGAAGGCACAATTTCCCCTGGATAACAGACAAGGAGGCACTTTAGAAACATGTTTCCCATGAATGTCCGATCAGGACGCACTTTAGAAACATGCTTCCCTGGACATTTCATTAGGACGCAGTTTAAAAAATGGTTCCCCTTGATGTCCTACTAGGCCGCCCTTTAGAGACATGGCTCCCATGGACATCCGATTAGGAGGCAGCTTGAAAACATGGTTCCCCTTGACGTCCGACTAGGCCGCCCTTTAGGAACATGCTTCCAATGTACGTCCAATTAGGACGCAGTTTAAAAATATGGTTCCACTGGATTTCCGGCTAGGCCACGCTTTAGATACATGGTTTCCCTGGATATCAGACAAGGACGCACTTTACGAACTTGCTTCCCATGAATGTCCAATCAGGAGGCAGTTTAGAGACATGGGTCCCATGGACGTCCAATTAGGATGCAGTTAAAAAGCATGGTTTTCCTGGACGTCCGACTAGGCCGCACTTTAGAGACATAGGTCCCATGGAGGTCCCGATAGGACACAGTTTAACAGCATGGTTCCCTTGGACATCCTACTAGGCCGCCCTTTAGAGACATGGCTCCCATGGACATCCGATTAGGAGGCAGTTTGAAAACATGGTTCCCCTGGGCGTCCGATTGGGGCGCCCTTTAGAAACATGCTTCCCCTGGATGTCTCATTAGGACGCAGTTTGAAATATGGTTCCCCTGGATGTCTGACTAGGCCACATTTTAAATACATGGTTTCCCTGGATATCAGACAAGGACGCTCTTTAGAAAGGTGCTTCCCGTGAATGTACAATCTTGAAGCAGTTTAGAGACATGGGTCCCATGGACGTCCAATTAGGATGCAGTTTAAAAGCATGGTTTTCCTGGACGTCCAATCAGGATGCACTTTAAAAACGCTTCCCCTGGACGTCCAATTAGGACGCAGTTTAAAAACATGGTTCCCCGGACGTCTGACTTGGCTGCATTTTAAAGACATGGTTTCCCCTGGATATCAGACAAGGACACACTTTAGAAACATGCTTCTTATGAATGTTCAATCAGGACGCAGTTTAAAGACATGCGCCCCATGTACATCGAATTAGGATGCAGTTTAAAAGCATGGTTTCCATGGACGTCCGACTAGGCCGCACTTTAGAGATATAGGTCCCATGGACATCCGATTAGGACCCAGTTTGAAAACATGGCTCCCCTGGACGTCCGACTGGGCCGCCCTTTACAAACATGCGCCCCATGTACGTCGAATTAGGATGCAGTTTAAAAGCATGGTTTCCGTGGACATCCGACTAGGCCGCACTTTAGAGATATAGGTCCCATGGAAGTCCGGATAGGATGCAGTTTAAAAGCATGGATCCCCTAGACGTCCGACTAGGCCGCCCTTTAGAAACATGTTTCCAGTGGACGTCCAATCAGGAGGCAGTTTAAAAATATGGTTCCACTGGATGTCTGACTAGGCCACGCTTTAAATACATAGTTGCCCTGGATATCAGATAAGGACGCACTTTAGAAACATGCTTCCCCTAGATGTCCAATCAGGACACACTTTAGAGACACGGGTCCCATGGACATCCAATTAGGACGCAGTTTGAAAACATGGTTCCCCTGGACATCTGGCTGGGCCGCCCTTTAGAAACATGCCTTCAATGGATGTCCAATTAGGACGCAGTTTGAAAATAGGGTTCCACTGGATGTCCGACTAGGCCACGCTTTAAATACATGCTTGCCCTGGATATCAGACAAGGACACGCTTTAGAAACATGCTTCCTATGAATGTTCAATCAGGACACAGTTTAGAGACATGGGTCCCATGGACATCCAATAAGGATGCAGTTTAAAGGCATGGTTCCCCTAAATTTTAAATCAGGACGCACTTTAGAAACGCTTCCCCTGGACGTCCAATTAGGACACAGTTTAAAAACATGGTTCCCCGGACGTCTGACTAGGCTGCATTTTGAAGGCACAATTTCCCCTGGATAACAGACAAGGAGGCACTTTAGAAACATGTTTCCCATGAATGTCCGATCAGGACGCACTTTAGAAACATGCTTCCCTGGACATTTCATTAGGACGCAGTTTAAAATATGGTTCCCCTTGATGTCCTACTAGGCCGCCCTTTAGAGACATGGCTCCCATGGACATCCGATTAGGAGGCAGCTTGAAAACATGGTTCCCCTTGACGTCCGACTAGGCCGCCCTTTAGGAACATGCTTCCAATGTACGTCCAATTAGGACGCAGTTTAAAAATATGGTTCCACTGGATTTCCGGCTAGGCCACGCTTTAGATACATGGTTTCCCTGGATATCAGACAAGGACGCACTTTACGAACTTGCTTCCCATGAATGTCCAATCAGGAGGCAGTTTAGAGACATGGGTCCCATGGACGTCCAATTAGGATGCAGTTAAAAAGCATGGTTTTCCTGGACGTCCGACTAGGCCGCACTTTAGAGACATAGGTCCCATGGAGGTCCCGATAGGACACAGTTTAACAGCATGGTTCCCTTGGACATCCTACTAGGCCGCCCTTTAGAGACATGGCTCCCATGGACATCCGATTAGGAGGCAGTTTGAAAACATGGTTCCCCTGGGCGTCCGATTGGGGCGCCCTTTAGAAACATGCTTCCCCTGGATGTCTCATTAGGACGCAGTTTGAAATATGGTTCCCCTGGATGTCTGACTAGGCCACATTTTAAATACATGGTTTCCCTGGATATCAGACAAGGACGCTCTTTAGAAAGGTGCTTCCCGTGAATGTACAATCTTGAAGCAGTTTAGAGACATGGGTCCCATGGACGTCCAATTAGGATGCAGTTTAAAAGCATGGTTTTCCTGGACGTCCAATCAGGATGCACTTTAAAAACGCTTCCCCTGGACGTCCAATTAGGACGCAGTTTAAAAACATGGTTCCCCGGACGTCTGACTTGGCTGCATTTTAAAGACATGGTTTCCCCTGGATATCAGACAAGGACACACTTTAGAAACATGCTTCTTATGAATGTTCAATCAGGACGCAGTTTAAAGACATGCGCCCCATGTACATCGAATTAGGATGCAGTTTAAAAGCATGGTTTCCATGGAAGTCCGACTAGGCCACACTTTAGAGATATAGGTCCCATGGACATCCGATTAGGACCCAGTTTGAAAACATGGCTCCCCTGGACGTCCGACTGGGCCGCCCTTTACAAACATGCGCCCCATGTACGTCGAATTAGGATGCAGTTTAAAAGCATGGTTTCCGTGGACATCCAACTAGGCCGCACTTTAGAGATATAGGTCCCATGGAGGTCCCGATAGGAGGCAGTTTAAAAGCATGGATCCCCTAGACGTCCAACTAGGCTGCCCTTTAGAAACATCCAATCAGGAGGCAGTTTAAAAATATGGTTCCACTGGATTTCCAACTAGGCCACGCTTTAAATACACGGTTGCCCTGGATATCAGACAAGGACGCACTTTAGAAACATGCTTCCCATGGAAGTCCGATAAGGATGCAATATAAAAACATGGTTCCCCTGGACATTCCACGAGGCCGCACTTTAGAAACATGCTGGATGTCCAATTAAGACACAGTTTAAAAATATGGTTCCCCTGGATGTCTTGCTAGGCCACACTTTAAATACATGGTTGCCCTGGATATCAGACAAAGACGCACCTCCTGTGTGTTCACAGGTGTAAATTTCCGTGGAAGAGTGAAAATCTGCAATTTCACGGGTATTTATTCTATACTTTAGCCTATAAAAATGTCACAGATTTTTCATGTCCATGAAAATTGCAATTAATTATACCCAGCGAAATAATGTGCTTTCTCAGTAGCTATTATTTCAACGCAAGAATACACATATATAATAACACATACAGGAGAGAAACCTACAATATGTTGATATTGTGGAAAAGGATAATTTAAAGTCAATAAGAGAGGAAATTCCCGCTATTGACAGTTTGGTAAAGCACTGTCAATAACCCTATAATCTACCACTATTGACAGTTTGAACTGTCAACAAGAGAAACATATCCCACTATTAACAGTTTGAACTGTCAATGAGAGGAAAGTTTTCCACTATTGACAGTTTGATCTGACCCCATACACACACAGGGAGGTTTATGAGTGTTGCTACCGGTACTCTGACCCTATATACACACATAGGGAGGTTTATGAGTGTTGCTACCGGTACTCTGACCCCATATACACACACAGGGAGGTTTATGAGTGTTGCTACCGGTACTCTGACCCCATATACACACACAGGGAGGTTTATGAGTGTTACAACAGGTACTGTGACCCTATATACACACACAGGGAGGTTTATGAGTGTTGCTACCGGTACTATGACCCTATATACATACACAGGGAGGTTTATGAGTGTTACTACCGGTACTCTGACCCTATATACACACAAAAGGAGGTTTATGAGTGTTGCTACCGGTACTATGACCCTATATACATACACTGGGAGGTTTATGAGTGTTACTACCGGTACTCTGACCCTATATACACACATGGAGGTTTATGAGTGTTGCTACCGGTACTCTGACCCTATATACATACACAGGGAGGTTTATTAGTGTCACTACCGGTACTCTGACCCTATATACATACACAGGGAGGTTTATTAGTGTTACTACCGGTACTCTGACCCTATATACATACACAGGGAGGTTGATGAGTGTTACTACCGGTACTCTGACCCTATATACACACAGGGAGGTTTATGATGCTACCGGTACTCTGACCCTATATACACACAGGGAGGTTTATTAGTGTCACTACTGGTACTCTGACCCTATATACACACATAGGGAGGTTTATGAGTGTTACTACCGGTACTCTGACCCTGTATACACACATAGGGAGGGTTATGAGTGTTACTACCGGTATTCTGACCCTATATGGCTCAGTCTCATGAGTTTGTGACAGTTCAAACGTCTTTGACCGGTGGCGTCTTTGACCGGTGGCGTCTTTGACCGGTGGCGTCTTTGACCGGTGACGTCTTTGACCTGCTGAAGAAAAAAAGCCCAAAAGGAACCCTTAATATGTGCATAAAATTTTTTTTTTTTAATTGGGTAAAACAACCATAGAGTGTTTATTACATGAAGAAGTTGAAGCTTAAATTTCTTTACTATATACTACTTTTTTCTTCATTTTAATCACATACCCGGTCAAAGACGCCATCGGTCAAAGACATCCGGTCAAAGACGCCACCGGTCAAAGACGCCACCGGTCAAAGATCTTTATCAGGTCATCATCTTTACCATCCCATTAACCTAAGTAATTAAATATATAAAATTGGATTTGATATACTAACATAGTCATTATTTCACCCATATGCTGATTAACATCACTGGCATATTATACATACCAACTCCATCATGGTATGTGTGGAACCACTGAGCACACTCATCCATAAGAGATGAGCTTGATCAGTGGTAACCATAATCATACACTGTTCTTTACAATAATACAGGCTATAAGCCTATGAATTGGACAGTATAAATAAAGAATTACAAACAAACAAACAAACAAACAAGACGTTTGAACTGTTACAAACTCATGAGACTTAGCCATATACACACATGGGGAGGTTTATGAGTGTTGCTACCGGTTCTCTGACCCTATATACACACACAGGGAGGTTTATGAGTGTTGCTACAGGTACTCTGACCCCATATGCACACACACAGAGGTTTATGAGTGTTGCTACCGGTACTCTGACCCTATATACACACACAGGGAGGGTTATGAGTGTTACTACCGGTACTCTGACCCTATATACTCACACAGGGAGGTTTATGAGTGTTGCTACCGGTACTCTGACCCCATATGCACACACACAGAGGTTTATGAGTGTTGCTACCGGTACTCTGACCCTACATGCAGACATAAGGAGGTTTATGAGTGTTGCCACGGGTACCCAGCTAACAAAATACGTTATCTGACGTTACAATAACGTTTTCTGAAGGTTTGGTAAACGTTATAAAATGACTGAAATATGACGTTATCTGACGTTAAAAGTTGACTTTAAATAACTCAGTGAAACTTTGTTATAAGGAACTCTGATATAAGGAGACCTTGCTTATAAGGAGCAAATTTGTGTGGTCCCAATTTTTCCCTTTACATTTATATAGTGAGAAAATCTCTTAGAAGGAGGTGTTTTTACCTTAACCTCTGATATAAGGAGGTAATTTTGGCCCATTTCCTTATTTAGTACGTGCAAACCTTACCCAGGGAAGTTATTCTCAGGATTACAGTCATATACTGTTTAAAATTGCCCACTGCCCAATACCATAGAGGTGGGGAGAATACGTTTGTAGTTTTCCTAGGGAGGAAGGGAGATCAAAAGCTCCATGCAGGGGTTCTAGAAGGGGCTTTGACTTGAAAAATAACACACACCCATCTGAATTGTATTCAAATCAAGTCTATAAATGTATAAGAGACACATGTAGGGAGTGTTCTGTTGCTGGACCTTTATAAGGCTGACCTCGCTTATAAGGAGACCTTGCTTATAAGGAGCAAATTGCACTGGTCCCAAGGTCCTCCTTATAACGAAATTTTACTGTATTAAAGTTATATAAAAACGTTAGGATGTATAACGTTATGACAAAATTATATTACGTTTTTTTGTGTTCTGAATAGGCCTAAACAAAATCTCCAGGGTACTTATTACACTTCTCCCCTATAGAAGTTTTACAAGTCACTCTCTCTTCTCCTCAGTGGTGTAGAGGTAAGGCTTTTGACTCAAACACAGGGCATCCTCAGTTCTAGCCTCAGTGAGGCCCTGTACTACGTTTTTGATCATATTGAAAAATAGGGCAAGCCATTTGGGGAAAAAAGATAGAGACACGCCCTAGATTGTTGTGGGAGAACTAAATGGACATATGCGCAGAAAAATGTGCAGTGGAGCATCTGTTTGTACCTTTATACAATGCAGGAAGAGGATCCGAGTAAACAGAATTTGTGTTTAAAAATTGTGGGGTCTAATAGGCTCAAACCCAGAAGGTTAGAATCCATTTACTAACACCTATACCACTAGGCCACAGCAGCTGTGCATCTATGTGGACTGTAGAACATCTGCTGAAGAGAATGCTGCTAATTAAATAGACTACATGTATTCTAATATTTGGGTCATAAACCATGGCCCTATGGAACGTAAAATAACGTTTAATAACGTTGTGAATACAAACGTTTTAAGGTTAACCATGTAAGAACGTAAAAATACGTTTTAAATAAAACGTAAAATAAGGTTACACATTGAAACGTTTCAGTTATTGTTCACTGGGGTACTCTGACCCTATATACACACATAGGGAGGTTTATGAGTGTTACTACCGGTACTATGACCCTATATACACACACAGGGAGGTTTATGAGTGTTACTTTTTTTTTTTACTATACATTATGAAATTGTAACGGAAAAACCTCGTATTCTACAAAGTCCTGTGGCCGCACGCAGGGTGATTACTCAGTGAACTGCATGCCCCAGTAACTTTAGAAGCCACATAAAAGCTCATTAAATGCAGACGTAGCAGTGCTGAAAGCATAGGATGCGTCTACCATATGGTACAGTCTCAGTGGAGCAATGGATCGATGTAGAACTCCCAAACTGAGGTTGTGATTTTGCAACTGGGTCAGTCCCCCTTTTACTCTCCCTTTTAGTCCATCACAGCACTTGTCAATTTTAAGAAATTGTACCTTTTCGATTTTAGGAAATATAAATATACGTGGGTACCTGATCTTTTTACTGTGTCACTGTTTCAAATTTTAGGACAGCGCCGTATTACCTCGTCATTTTATTTCGAATAGATTCTGCTCTTTATTTTCTTGTCAATCCATTTCTAAAATTAAGGCTGTGTTGCCCTGTGTTGATATTTAAAAGTATTGTGTCTCTGTGTCCCCCATGTCGATTTTAACACATGTATATTCACCTCCTTGTCACAAGGAGTAAACAGGGTCCTGATGTTTCTTTTATTTTACCCATCCTGTCCTGTTTTGTTCCAAAACATTTTTGAGTTACACCATAGCCCTATAAAAACGTTAAATAACGTTATGTAACGTTGTACGTACAAAGAAAATTTGTTGAACCATATGAAAATGTAAAATAACATAAAATAATGGGGTAGGGAGTCTTGGGGACAGTACAAGGACCAGGAGACGGGTGTGGGGTGTGGGAGACTGTTAGGGGGTGTGGGAGAAAGTACAAGGATCAGGAGACGTGTGTGGGGTGTGGGAGACTGCTAGGGAGCGTGGCAGAAAGTAGAAGGACCAGAAGACGGGTGTGGGGTGTGGGAGACTGTTAAGGGGTGTGGGAGAAAGTAGAAGGACCATGAGACGGGTGTGGGGTGTGGGAGACAAAAATATGACTTGAAGGGTGGGGCCTAGAAATATCTTTCGGAGTGGTGGGGGGGGGGAATATTGATATTAAATCATTAAGAAATAAGTTTTCCACTTATTATGCAATTTCACCCCTGTAGACCATTATAATAGTCCGATTTGAAATCCGCAAAGACCGACATAGAGCTAAGGATCTGTACAATATTATTATGCCATTGCCAATTGGGTTGCTTATTTATAACGTAATAGCAAGAAAAACGCATTCGCAAAAATATCAAACAGACACATAAATCCTACTCTGTGTGTTTCCACCTGTGTGCCAGTGAGTCTATAGTATAGTATTTCTCCTGTGTTGTGACATGACTTACTTGTGTTAGTGTGTAGTGTGCAGACACTCTGTGTTTGTGTGCTGGGTACCACTGGTAGGCACTGTACCGCATGCCAGGCTGCCCCACACTGACAGAGTGTGACCCCCTGCACACCCATCCACTCACACAGTGTTTAATCCATCCTCCTCGTTCTAAAGCAGGGTAAATACTTAGTTTTCTCTCTAAACAGACCTTTACTCCAGCTGCTATTCCACACAGAGCCACCATCTTGTAAACACTCCCAGCCCCACTCTCCCCCCTGAGGGTCTGGTCAGTAGGTCAAGGGTCCAGACCCCAGGTTGTGCTTGGAGAGCAGTGGGAGCTAGAGCTGGTTACTGGAAGGAGCTGCTTCCCCAGTGTACGGCCATCTTGGTTCAGAGAAACGGCGGGAAAAGTTGCTGCTCTGAGTCAGAGGTCTCAGTTAAGGAAATAGTTCTGCCATGTAATTTAGCATAGCATTACTTTTGGGGGGGGGGAGGTCCCAAAATGATTTTCCAATCTGGGAAGGGGGGGGGGAAGAAAAATGTTGACCTCTCTTTGTGGGGGGGGGGGGGGGGATATGTTAATAACAGGAGGGATGATAAAGGGGGGGGGGGGGAATATGTGGGGGGGACTGGGCAAAAAAGTCCCCATAGGCCTAACCAGGGAGGGGTGGCAATGTACAGGGGACGGGAGGCTGTGTACAGGGGAGGGGGGGCCGTGTACAGGGGAGGGGGGCGTGTACAGGGGAGGGGAGGCCATGTACATGGGAGGGGGGCCGTGTACAGGGGAGGGGGGGCATGTACAGGGGAGGGGGGGGCCATGTACAGGGGAGGGGGGGCCTTGTACAGGGGAGGGGAGCCATGTACAGGGGCGGGGGGCGTGTACAGGGGGGGCGGGGGGCGTGTACAGGGGGGGAGGGGGGGGCCGTGTACAGGGGAAGGGGGGCCATGTACAGGGGAGGGGGGGCCATGTACAGGGGAGGGGGGGCGTGTACAGGGGAGGGGGGGCCGTGTACAGGGGAGGGGGGGCAGTGTACAGGGGAGGGGGGCGTGTACAGGGGAGGGGGGCATGTACAGGGGAGGGGGGGCCGTGTAAAGGGTAGGGGGGGCCGTGTAAAGGGTAGGGGGGGCGGTGTACAGGGGAGGGGGCCATGTACAGGGGACGGGCCGTGTACAGGGGAGGGGGGGCCGTGTACAGGGGAGGGGGGGCTGTGTACAGGGGAGGGGGGCCTTGTACAGGGGAGGGGGGGCCATGTACAGGGGAGGGGGGGGGGCGGTGTACAGGGGAGGGGAGGCTGTGTACAGGGGAGGGGGGGCCGTGTAAAGGGTAGGGGGGCGGTGTACAGGGGATGGGGCCATGTACAGGGGACGGGCCGTGTACAGGGGAGGGGGGGCCGTGTACAGGGGAGGGGGGGCTGTGTACAGGGGAGGGGGGCCATGTACAGGGGAGGGGGGGCATGTACAGGGGAGGGGGGGGGCGTGTACAGGGGGGGGCGTGTACAGGGGGGGGGCCGTGTACAGGGGAGGGGGGCCGTGTACAGGGGAGGGGGGCCGTGTACAGGGGGGGGGCCTTGTACAGGGGAGGGGGGGCTGTGTAAAGGGGAGGGGGGCCGTGTACAGAGGAGGGGGGCCGTGTACAGGGGACAGGCCGTGTACAGGGGAGGGGGGGCCGTGTACAGGGGAGGGGGGGCCGTGTACAGGGGAGGGGGGCTGTGTACAGGGGAGGGGGGGCGTGTACAGGGGAGGGGGGGCCGTGTACAGGGGAGGGGGGCCGTGTACAGGGGACAGGCCGTGTACAGGGGAGGGGGGGCCGTGTACAGGGGAGGGGGGGCCGTGTACAGGGGAGGGGGGCTGTGTACAGGGGAGGGGGGGCGTGTACAGGGGAGGGGGGGCCGTGTACAGGGGAGGGGGGGCCATGTACAGGGGAGGGGGGCCATGTACAGGGGCGGGGGGCCGTGTACAGGGGAGCGGAGGCTGTGTACAGGGGAGGGGACAGACACTCTGTGTTTGTGTGCTTGGTACCCTCTTTGGGGGGGACTGGGCAAAAAAAAAAACTTTAGCACAGACCCATACATTACTTTTTTTGAAGAGTCTTGGCAAGAGACAAATTTTTTGACCTATAGCGGGGGTAAAACAATTTCAACCCCTGGACCTTGGGGGGGGGGGGGAAATTTGAAAAAAAAAGTTACCTCCTTTTCTTTCAAAGTCTGCACACTGCTATGTTCCCAAGCGCCCGCTACCCATCCAATTTTTGCCTTCAGTGAGGGTTAAAAATGTCTTCAGAGGGTCATTTCAGTAAAAAAGCCTCCCATTACTATGCTTCAAAGAGAAAATATATTGACCTCTGGGGGGGGGGGGGTTTATTCACTATTGACGTACAGAAGTATGGACTGTATCCTGCCCAGCACTCATTGAGAGAGCAGGTCAGCAGCAGTTTATATAGTGGTATTATTCACCAGTGACGTCACGTGCATGTCACATTGGCAGATGTTCAGGTACTGTACACATATGTATTACAATGTACATGATACTGTATAAGAAAGACAAATAATATACATTGGCTGTAGTTCAGGAGGGGTACAGGTATGTCCGGGGGAGGGGGGCATATCGGGGGAGGGTATGGGTATGGGGGGGGGGGAAGGGGGGTACA
>OX381711.1:81195309-81396058 GCA_947462335.1 Harmothoe impar
CGTGTACAGGCCGTGTACAGGGGGGGGGATGTACAGGGGAGGGGGGGCCATGTTCAGGGGAGGGGGCCGTGTACAGCGGGGGGATGTACAGGGGAGGGGGGCCATGTTCAGAGGAGGGGGCCGTGTACAGGGGGGGCCATGTACAGGGGAGGGGGGGCCATGTACAGGGGAGGGGGGCTGTGTACAGGGGAGGGGGGGGCATGTACAGTGGAGGGGGGGCCATGTACAGGGGAGGGGGGGTTGTACAGGGAAGGGGGGCCATGTACAGAGGAGGGGGGGGCCGTGTACAGGGGAGGGGGGCCGTGTACAAGGGAGGGGAGGCTGTGTACAGGGGAGGGGGGGGGGCATGTACAGGGGAGGGGGGGCGTGTACAGGGGAGGGGGGGCGTGTACAGGGGAGGGGGGGCCGTGTACAGGGGGGGCCGTGTACAGGGGAGGGGGGGCCGTGTACAGGGGAGGGGGGCGTGTGCACAGGGGAGGGGGGGGTGTGTACAGGGGAGGGGGGGTGTGTACAGGGGAGGGGGGGTGTGTACAGGGGGGGAGGCCGTGTACAGGGGGGGGGGGGCGTGTACAGGGGAGAGGGGGTGTGTACAGGGGAGGGGGGTGTGTACAGGGGAGGGGGGCCGTGTACAGGGGGGGGCCGTGTACAGGGGAGGGGAGACCGTGTACAGGGGAGGGGGGCTGTGTACAGAGGAGGGGAGGCCTTGTACAGGGGGGGGGGGGGCGTGTACAGGGGAGGGGGGGTGTGTATAGAGGAGGGGAGGCAGTGTACAGGGGAGGGGGGCCGTGTACAGGGGGGGAGGCCGTGTACAAGGGGGGCCGTGTACAGGGGGGGGGCGTGAACAGGGGAGGGGGGGTGTACAGGGGGGGAGGGGGAGGGCCGTGTACAGGGGGGGGTGTGTACAGGGGAGGGGGGTGTGTACAGGGGAGGGGGGCTGTGTACAGGGGAGGGGGGTGTACAGGGGAGGGGGGGCGTGTACAGGGGGGGGGCAAATACAGGGGAGGGGGGCCATGTACGGGGGGGGGGGTGTGTACAGGGGAGGGGGGTGTGTACAGGGGAGGGGGGCCGTGTACAGGGGGGGGGCCGTGTACAGGGGAGGGGAGGCCGTGTACAGGGGAGGGGAGGCCGTGTACAGGGGAGGGGAGGCCGTGTACAGGGGGGGCGTGTACAGGGGAGGGGGGGGTGTGTACAGGGGAGGGGGGGCCGTGTACAGGGGAGGGGGGCCATGTACAGGGGAGGGGGGGCCGTGTACAGGGGAGGGGGGCTGTGTACAGAGGAGGGGGGCGTGTGCACAGGGGAGGGGGGGTGTGTACAGGGGAGGGGGGGTGTGTACAGGGGAGGGGGGTGTGTACAGGGGGGAGGCCGTGTACAGGGGGGGGGGCGTGTACAGGGGAGAGGGGGTGTGTACAGGGGAGGGGGGTGTGTACAGGGGAGGGGGGCCGTGTACAGGGGGGGGCCGTGTACAGGGGAGGGGAGGCCGTGTACAGGGGAGGGGGGCTGTGTACAGGGGAGGGGAGGCCGTGTACAGGGGGGGGCGTGTACAGGGGAGGGGGGGTGTGTATAGAGGAGGGGAGGCAGTGTACAGGGGAGGGGGGGCCGTGTACAGGGGAGGGGGGCCATGTACAGGGGAGGGGGGGCCGTGTACAGGGGAGGGGAGGCCATGTACAGGGGAAGGGGGGGCCCTGTACAGGGGAGGGGAGGCCGTGTACAGGGGAGGGGGGGGCCGTGTACAGGGGGGGGGGCGTGTATAGGGGGGGCATGTACAGGGGAGGGGGGGCTGTGTACAGGGGAAGGGCGGGCGTGTAAAGGGGGGGGGTGTATAGGGAGGGCATGTATAGGGGAGGGGGGGGCGTGTACAGGGGAAGGGCGGGCGTGTACAGAGGAGGGGAGGCCGTGTACAGGGGAGGGGGGGCCGTGTACAGGGGAGGGGGGCATGTATAAGGGGGGGCATGTACAGGGGAGGGGGGCCGTGTATAGGGGGGGCGTGTACAGGGTCGGGGGGTCGTGTAAAGGGGAGGGGGGGCCGTGTACAAGGGAGGGGAGTGCGTGTACAGAGGAGGGGGGGCTGTGTACAGGGAAGGGGGGGGCGTGTACAGGGGGGGGGGGGCGTGTACAGGGGAGGGGGGCTGTTTACAGGGGAGGGGGGGCCATGGACAGGGGGGGTTGTGTACAGGGGAGGGAGGGAGTGTACAGGGGAGGGGAGGCCGTGTACAGGGGAGGGGGGCCGTGTACAGGGGAGGGGGGCCGTGTACAGGATAGGGGAGGCCGTGTACAGGGGAGGGGGGGCCGTTTACAGGGGAGGGGGGGTTGTGTACACGGGAGGGGGGGCCGTGTACAAGGGAGGGGGGGCCGTGTACAACGCAGGGGGGCTGTGTACAGGGGGGGCAGTGTACAAGGGAGGGGGGCCGTGTACAGGATTGGGCAGGCGGTGTACAGGGGAGGGGGGGCCTTGTACAGGGGAGGGGGCGCTGTGTACAGGGGAGGGGGGGCCGTGTACAGTGGAGGGGGGGCAGTGTACAGGGGAGGGGGGGCCGTGTACAGTGGAGGGAGGCCGTGTACAGGGGAGGGGGGGCCGTGTACAGGGGAGGGAGGCCGTGTACAGGGGAGGGGGGGCCGTGTACAGGGGAGGGGGGGGGCCGTGTACAGGGGAGGGGGGGCCGTGTACAGGGGAGGGGGGGCCGTGTACAGTGGAGGGGGGGCCGTTTACAGGGGAGGGGGGGCCGTGTACAGGGGAGGGAGGCCGTGTACAGGGGAGGGGGGGGCGTGTACAGGGGAGGGGGGGGCCGTGTACAGGGGAGGGGGGGCCGTGTACAGGGGAGGGGAGGCTGTGTACAGGGGAGGGGGGCGTGTACAGGGGAGGACATGTACAGGGGAGGGGGGCCGTGTACAGGGGAGGGCATGTACAGGGGAGGGGGGCTGTGTAGAGGGGAGGGGAGGCCGAGTACAGGGGGGCCGTGTACAGGGGGGCGTGTACAGGGGAGGGGGGCCGTGTACAGGGGAGGGGGGCGTGTTCAGGGGAGGGGAAGCAGTGTTCAGGGGAGGGGGGGCGTGTACAGGGGGGGGCATGTACAGGGGAGGGGGGCCGTGTTCAGGGGAGGGGGGCGTGTTCAGGGGAGGGGAGGCAGTGTTCAGCGGAGGGGGGGCAGTGTACAGGGGAGGGGGGCAGTGTACAGGTAAGAGAGGGTGTATACTGGGGAGCGGACAGACACTCTGTGTCTTTGTGTCAGGTACCACTGGTAGGCATTGTACTGCATGCCGGGCTGCCCCACACTGACAGAGTGTGACCCCCTGCACACCCATCCACTCACACAGTGTTCAATCCATCCTCCTTGTTCTAAACCAGGGTAAATACTTAGTTTTCTATCTAAAAGACCTGTACTGCAGCTGCTATTCCACACAGAGCCACCATCTTGTAAACACTCCTAGCCCCACTCTCCCCCCTGAGGGTCTGGTCAGTAGGTCAAGGGTCCAGACTCCAGGTTGTGCTTGGAGAGCAGTGTGAGTTTGAGCTGGTTACTGGAAGGAGCTGCTTCCCCAGTGGATGGCCATCTTGGTTCAAAGAAACGGCGGGAAAAGCTGCTGCTCTGAGTCAGAGGTCTCAGTGAAGGAAATTGTTCTGCCATGTAATTCAGTATAGCATTTCTTTTGGGGGGGAGTTGGGGGCCCAAAATTATTTTCCAATCTGGGGAGGGGGGCAGAAAAATGTCAACCCCTCTACAGGTATGGGGCATAAAAAATGTTGACCCCTCTTTTGGGGGGCCTGGGCAAAATGTTTTTAGCACAGGCCCATACATTACTATTTTTTGAAGAGCCTAGGCAAGGGACAATTTTTTTGACTCATAGAGGGGGTAAACAAATTTCAACCCCTGGATCTTGAGGGGGGGGGGCAGAATTTGAGAAAAAAAAACGTTACCCCTTTTTATAAAAAAAAAGCCTTGGGTGAGGGCTAAAAAAGGTATTGGAAGGGTCTTTTTAGCAAAAAAGCCTGGCATAACTATCCTTTAAGGAGAAAAACATGTTGACCTCCAGGGGAAGGTTTATTCACTATTGACACACAAGAGTATGGACTGTATCCTGCCCAGCACTCATTGAGAAAGCAGGTCAGCAGATGTTTATATAGTGCTACTATTCACCAGTGACGTCATGTACACGTCACATTGGCAGATATTCACTTACTGTACATATATATGTATTACAATGTACATGATACTGTATCAGAGAGACAATGATGGGTCCAATAAGAGGCATAAAATTATTGGCATATATTATTTAACCGTTTCTTGACAGCAAAATGCATTACTGTATCATACAATTGGTCGTCATGATGCTTGCATAGAGCCCTGGTGAGTAACTCGCCAGGGTTGCATCCAGGCACCATGCCGACCTTATGAGGTTGAGACACTACAGTTATAAGGGGGGACGGCAAGATGCACCAAGGCAGCACTGGCGAGTAACTCACCAGGAAAGGTATCGGGGGATGGGTATGGCCGGGGAGAGGGGGGGGGTACAGGTATGGCCGGGGGAAGGGGGTATATAGGGGGAGGGTATGGGTATTGAGGGGGGCGGTATGGGTAAAGCCAAGGGGTTATGGGTATGGGGGATACAGGTAAGGCCGGTGCAGTACGGCTTTGGGAGGGGTATGGGTATACCTGGGGGGTCTGGGCTGTGGCTAGGGAGGGGTATGGTTATAGCTGGGGGAGAGGTACGGGTACCCTTGGTCGTCATGAGGCTTGCATACAGCCCTGCAGAGTAACTCGCCAGGGGAGGGGTGGCCGTGTACAGGGGAGAGGGGGCCATGTACAGGGGACGGGGGGGCCGTGTACAGGGGAGGGGGGGCCGTGTACAGGGGAGAGGGGGCCATGTACAGGGGACGGGGGGCCGTGTACAGGGGAGGGGGGGCCGTGTACAGGGGAGGGGGGGGCCGTGTACAGGGGAGGGGGGGCCGTGTACAGGGGAGAGGGGGCCGTGTACAGGGGAGGGGGGGCCGTGTACAGGGGAGGGGGGGCATGTACAGGGGAGGGGGGGCCGTGTACAGGGGAGGGGGGGCATGTACAGGGGAGGGGGGGCCATGTACAGGGGAGGGGGGGCCGTGTACAGGGGGGATGTGTACAGGGGAGGGGGGGCGTGTACAGGGGAGGGGGGATGTGTACAGGGGAGGGGGGGCATGTACAGAGGATTGGGGCCATGTACAGGGGAGGGGGGGGTACTGCTATGGTTGGGGATACAATTATAGGCAGCTTGACCCCTCTTTTGGGGAGTGAAAAGAATGTTGTTAGCATAGGCCTTATGGCTTTTAAGAGCCTGGGCAAAGGATTTTTTTTGACCCATAAAGGGGATAAAATAATTTCGACCCCTGTACCTTGGGGGGGGGGCAAAATTCGAAAAAGAAGTTACCCCCTTTTTTTCCAAAGCCTGCACACTGCTATATTTCCAAGTGCCCACTACCCATCCAATTTTTGCCTTCAGTGAGGGCTAAAAATGTCTTGGTAGGGTCTTTTCAGGAAAATAGCCTGGCAACACTATGCTCCAAAGAGAAAATATACTGACCTCCTGGGGGGGGTGGGGGAGGTTATTCACTATTGATGCACAGGAATATGGACTGTATCCTGCCCAGCACTCAATGAGAGAGCAGGTCAGCAGATGATTTTATAGTGGTATTATTCACCAGTGACGTCATGTACACGTCACATTGGCAGATGTTCAGGTACTGTACACATATGTACTACAATGTACATGATACTGTATAAGAAAGACAAATGATGTACATAACATTATTGGCATGTATTATATAACCCTTTCTTGACAGCAAAATGCATTATTGTATCATGCCCTTGGTCATCATGAGGCTTGCATAAAGCCCTGGTGAGTAACTCGCCAGGGTTGCATTCAAGCATCATTCCAACCTTATGAGGTTGAGACACAACAGGTATAGGGGGGATGGCAAGATGCACCATGGCAGCACTGGCGAGTAACTCACCAGATAACGGATGGGGGTATGGGTATGGCCGGTGGGAGGGGGGGGTTCCAGTATGGCCAGGGGAGGGGGGTATATCGGGGGAGGGTATGGGTATGGGGGGGCGGTATGGGTAAAACCAAGGGGTTATGGGTATTGGGGATACAGGTCAGGCCGGGGCAGTACGGCTTTGGTAGGGGTAGGGGTATACTTTTTCTATATATTATAAAGCAAAAAGAAGATTTGGTAATAATGAATTGAATGTTAGTTATAAGGAATGATTTTTATCTTCTTGTATTCTGACTGAGGAGACTGTTGATAACCGCATTTATTTGTAAAATGTCCTGTTCAGTATAAAGGATTAAATTGAATTGAATTGATACCTGAGGGGTCTGGGCTGTAGCTAGGGCAGGGTACAGGTGTAGCCACGGGGAGGGGAACAGGTGTAGCCAGGGATTATGGTTACAACTGGGGGGAGAGGTACTGGTACCCTTGGTGGTCATGAGGCTTGCATACAGCCCTGGTGAGTAACTAGCCAGGGCTGCATTATAGCATCATGCCGACCTTATGAGGGGGGGGGGGGTGTACAGGGGAGGGGGGGCATGTTGAGGGGAGGGGAGGCCATGTACAGGGGAGGGGGGCTGTGTACAGGGGAAGGGAGGCCGTGTACAGGGGAGGGGGGCCGTGTACAGGGGAGGGGGGGCCGTGTACAGGGGAGGTGGGGGGCATGTACAGGGGAGGGGAGGCGTGTACAGGGGAGGGGGCCGTGTACAGGGGGGGGCCATGTACAGGGGAGGGGGGCCGTGTACAGGGGAGGGGGGGCGTGTACAGGGGAGTGGGGGGCGTGTACAGGGGAGGAGGGGCGTGTACAGGGGAGGGGGGCCGTGTACAGGGGAGGAGGGGCGTGTACAGGGGAGGGGGGGGGGAAAGGGGAGGGGGGAGGCCATGTACAGGGGAGGGGGGCCATGTACAGGGGAGGGGCCGTGTACAGGTGAGGAGAGGCATGTACAGGGGAGGGGGGGGCCATGTACAGGGGAGGGGGGCCAGGTTCAGGGGAGGGGGGGGCTGTGTACAGGGGAGGGGGGGCCGTGTACAGGGGAGGCGGGCGTATACAGGGGAGGGGGGCCGTGTACAGGGGAGGGGGGCCGTGTACAGGGGAGGGGGGGCCGTGTACAAGGGAGGCGGGCGTATACAGGGGAGGGGGGCCGTGTACAGGAGAGGCGGGGGCCGTGTACAGGGGCGGGGGGGCCATGTACAGGGGGGGCCGTGTACAGGGGAGGGGGGATCATGTACAGGGGAGGGGGGGCCATGTACAGGGGAGGGGGGGCCGTGTACAGGGGGGGAGCATGTACAGGGGAGGGGGGCGTGTACAGGGGAGGGGGGGCCGTGTACAGGGGGGGGGTGTACAGGGGAGGGGGGGCATGTACAGGGGAGGGGGGGCCATGTACAGGGGAGGGGGTCGTGTACAGGGGAGGGGGGTCGTGTACAGGGGAGGGGGAGGGGGGCGTGTACAGGCAAGGGGGGGTCGTGTACAGGGGAGAGGGGGTGTACAGGGGAGGGGGGGCCGTGTACAGGGGAGGGGGGTGCCGTGTACAGGGGAGGGGGCAGTGTACAGGGGAGGGGGGGGTGTACAGGGGAGGGGGGTCGTGTACAGGGGAGGGGGGGCCGTGTACAGGGAAGGGGGGCCGTGTACAGGGGAGGGGGGGGGCCGTGTACAGGGGGGGGGGGGCTGTATACTGGGGAGGGGATAGACACTCTGTGTATGTGTGCTGGGTACCACTGGTAGGCATTGTACTGCATGCCGGGCTGCCCCACACTGACAGAGTGTGACCCCCTGCACACCCATCCACTCACACAGTGTTCAATCCATCCTCCTTGTTCTAAACCAGGGTAAATACTTAGTTTTCTATCTAAAAGACCTGTACTGCAGCTGCTATTCCACACAGAGCCACCATCTTGTAAACACTCCTAGCCCCACTCTCCCCCCCTGAGGGTCTGGTCAGTAGGTCAAGGGACCAGACTCCAGGTTGTGCTTGGAGAGCAGTGGGAGTTTGAGCTGGTTACTGGAAGGAGCTGCTTCCCCAGTGGACGGCCATCTTGGTTCAGAGAAACGGCGGGAAAAGCTGCTGCTCTGAGTCAGAGGTCTCAGTTAAGGAAATTGTTCTGCCATGTAATTTAGCATAGCATTTCTTTTGTGAGGGGGGGAAGTCCCAAAATGATTTTCCAATCTGGGCAGGGGGGGGGGAGAAAAATGTTGACCTCTCTTTGGGGGGGGGGGGGGCAAAAATATGTTAATAACAGGGGGGATGATACAGGGGGGAAAAATATGTGGGGGGGGACTGGGCAAAAAAGTCCCCATAGGCCTAACCAGGAAGGGGGGGGCCATGTACAGGGGACGGCAGGCTGTATACAGGGGAGGGGGGCCGTGTACAGGGGGGGGGTGTACAGGGGAGGGGGGCCATGTACCGGGGAGGGGGGGCCATGTACAGGGGAGGGGGCCGTGTACAGGGGACGGCAGGCTGTATACAGGGGAGGGGGGCCGTGTACAGGGGGGGTGTGTACAGGGGAGGGGGGCCATGTACCGGGGAGGGGGGGCCATGTACAGGTGAGGGGGGCCGTGTACAGGGGAGGGGGGTGTGTACAGGGGAGGGGAGGGTGTGTACAGGGGGGTGGAAGCTGTGTACAGGGGAGGGGGGGCATGTACAGGGGAGGGGGGCTGTGTACAGGGGAGGGGGGCTGTGTACAGGGGGGCGTGTACAGGGGAGGGGGGGGCCGTGTACAGGGGAGGGGGGGGCCGTGTACAGGGGAGGGGGGCTGTGTACAGGGGAGGGGGGTGTGTACAGGGGAGGGGAGGGTGTGTACAGGGGGGTGGAAGCTGTGTACAGGGGAGGGGGGGCGTGTACAGGGGAGGGGGGGCCATGTACAGGGGAGGGGGCCTGTGAACAGGGGGGCGTGTACAGGGGAGGGGGGGCCGTGTACAGGGGAGGGGGGGCCATGTACAAGGGAGGGGGGCTGTGTACAGGGGAGGGGGGTGTGTACAAGGGAGGGGAGGGTGTGTACAGGGGGGTGGAAGCTGTTAACAGGGGAGGGGGGCGTGTACAGGGGAGGGGGGCCATGTACAGGGGAGGGGGGCTGTGTACAGGGGGGCGTGTACAGGGGAGGGGGGGCCGTGTACAGGGGAGGGGAGGCGTGTACAGGGGAGGGGAGGCCGTGTTTAGCCGGGGGGGAGAGGTACAGGTATAGCCTTGGGGGGGGGGGGGGGGGGGATACTGCTATGGTTGGGGATACAATTATAGGCTGATTTGGCCCCTCTTTTGGGGGAGTAAAAAGAATGTTGTTAGCAGAGGCCTATACATTACTATGGCTTTGAAGAGCCTGGGCAAAGGATATCTTTTTGACCCATAGAGGGGATAAAATAATTTCGACCCCTGTACCTTGGGGGGCAGCCAAACTTTGAAAAAAAAAGTTCCCCCCTTTTTTTTCCAAAGCCTGCACACTGCTATATTCCCAAGTGCCCACTACCCATCCAATTTTTGCCTTCAGTGAGGGCTAAAAATGTCTTGGTAGGGTCTTTTCAGGAAAATAGCCTGGAATCACTATGCTTCAAAGAGAAAATATACTGACCTCCTGGTGGGGGGGGAGGTTATTCACTATTGATGCACAGGAATATGGACTGTATCTTGCCCAGCACTCATTGATAGAGCAGGTCAGCAGATGATTACATAGTGCTATTATTCACCAGTGACGTCATGTGCACGTCACATTGGCAGATGTTCAGGTACTGTACATATATGTATTACAATGTACATGATACTGTATAAGAGAGACAAATAATATACATTACATTATTGGCATGTAATATATAACCCTTTGTTGACAGCACAATGCATTATTGTATCATGCCCTTGGTCATCATGAGGCTTGCATAAAGCCCTGGTGAGTAACTCGCCAGGGTTGCATTCAAGCATCATCGACCTTATGAGGTTGAGACACTACAGGTATAGGGGGGATGGCAAGATGCACCATGGCAGCACTGGCGAGTTACTCACCAGGAAAGGGATGGGGGTATGGGTATGGCCGGTGGGAGGGGGGGTTCCAGTATGGCCAGGGGAGGGGGGTATATCGGTATGGGTATGGGGGGGCGGTATGGGTAAAGCCAAGGGGTTATGGGTATGGGGGATACAGGTCAGGCCGGGGCAGTACGGCTATGGGAGGGGTATGGGTATACTTTTTCTATATATTATAAAGCAAAAAGAAGATTTGGTAATAATGAATTGAATGTTAGTTATAAGGAATGATTTTTATCTTCTTGTATTCCGACTGAGGAGACTGCATTTATTTGTAAAATGTTCTGTTCAGTATAAAGGATTAAATTGAATTGAATTGATACCTAGGGGGTCTGGGCTGTAGCTAGGGAGGGGATCAGGTGTAGCCAGGGGGAGGGGTACAGGTATAGCCAGGGGTGGTACGGGTATAGCCAGGGGTGGTACGGGTATAGCCAGGAGGTACGGTTACAACTGGGGGGAGAGGTACGGGTACCCTTGGTGGTCATGAGGCTTGCATACAGCCCTGGTGAGTAACTCGCCAGGGCTGCATTCAAGCATCATGCCGACCTTATGAGGGGGGGGGTGTACAGGGGAGGGGGGCATGTTGAGGGGAGGGGAGGCCATGTACAGGGGAGGGGGGCTGTGTACAGGGGAGGGGGGCTGTGTACAGGGGAGGGGGGCTGTGTACAGGGGAGGGGAGGCCATGTACAGGGGAGGGGGGCTGTGTACAGGGGAGGGGGGGCCGTGTACAGGGGAGGGGGGCCATGTAGGCCTACAGGGGAGGGGGAGCGTGTACAGGGGAGGGGGGCCATGTACAGGGGAGGGGGGCTGTGTACAGGGGAGGGGGGCTGTGTACAGGGGAGGGGAGGCCATGTACAGGGGAGGGGGGCTGTGTACAGGGGAGGGGGGGCCGTGTACAGGGGAGGGGGGCCATGTAGGCCTACAGGGGAGGGGGAGCGTGTACAGGGGAGGGGGGCCATGTACACGAGAGGGGAGGCTGTATGCAAGGGAGGGGAGGTTGTGTACAGGGGAGGGGGGTTTGTACAGGCGGGAGGACGTATAGAGGGGAGGGGAGGCCTTTTACCGGGAAGGGGAGGCCGTGTATAGCCTGGGGGTACAGGTATCGCGGGGGGAGAGGTACGGGTATAGCCAGGGGGGCGGTGGGGGGGGGGGGGGCACTGGTATGACTGAGCATACAGTTATAGCCAGATTCGACCCCTCTTTTGGGGGAGTCGGCAAAAAAATGTTGTTAACATAGGCCTGCACATTACTATGGCTTTGAAGAGCCTTGGCAAAGGACATGTTTTTTACCCATCGAGGGGGTAAACTAATTTCGACCCCTGCACCTTGGGGGGACCAAACTTTAAAAATAAGTTAGCCCCTTTTATTCCCCTTTAGATCCCACATACCTAGTATGTTAAGGCCACTCTTTTTATCCAATGCTTTTATCTTTCTCTCTTTGAAAATTAATAATTGTTAGTAGCATTTGCCATGTAATAGGACACACCGATGTGTTTTTATCACATGGGCAAACAACTTCCCCCACAGGCCTCCCATAACATTCGTCTCAAATGGCCTGCCATAATATGCTTCCACCACACACAATATGGCCGTTTCCCGCCAAAACTGAGTGGTTCCAACCCTTGTTGAGACAGGCACTCTGATTGGTGGAGAGTGCAGCACTCTCCAAGCAGACCTTACATCATGCTCATGTAGGTCACCACACTGTGTTTGTGCTAGGAGAGTGATGCCCCCACACAGGATGTTGTTTGATAACATGTGGAGGACAGAAACCAACAGAATGACAACATTTCCCCAACATTGAGGCTTTAGCAGACAGAAAGGAGACAGAACACAGTGAGTAGGTCAATGTCTGAGTGTGTGGTACAGGAACATCAGTAGGAGGAGGCCCTGTACCCTGACACAGACTGACACAGGCTACAACACTACCACCCACACACTGGGTAGTCTACTACTAGTACTAGTCTATAGATAGAGGTAGGTCTAGAAGAGGTCTAGAAGTCATAGGGGCCGTGTATAAGTCATAGGGGCCGTGTGTAAGTCATAGGGGCCGTTTAGAAGCCATAGGGGCCATGTACAATTACTGTAAGTCATGTACAATCACTGTAGGTCGTTACAATCACCGTAACTCTTGTCCCAGTAAACAAAACACGCTATATAACATCAAAATAACCTTTCTTGGAGGTGTGGAAAAAGTTTGAAAAAAACGAAAACATAGGCCAAAAAAAAAAGGTGTGTTTCAGGTTACCCGACCCTACCTAGCAAAACAGGGCCGACCCTAGAAATATTTATCCAATTTGAAAGTAAAAATAATAGAAATAATTTTATTTTTAAAAGAATTCCGACCTACCCTATCTAGTTTTTCAGACTATGTAACCTGAAACACACCTTTTTTTTTTGGCCAAACGTTACATCACGCAAATTTGTTGACTCCAATTAATGTAAATTAACGTTATGGAAAAACGTTTAAATTTACAACCTTATTATAATATTATTTTATGTATTTTATGATGGATTTTGACTGCTAAATAACGTTATAAAAAGGTTATTTTACGTAATAAAATGGTGAGGGGACTAATTCATGTTGAGAAAATACTGCTTCTTATGAGACTTGAACCTGTGACAGTAGGCCTTATTTACCAGTGCTTAGACCACACAGCCATGAAGTCTGTATGATCTGCACGCCTCAACACCTGAGACACGGCCCTTTTAAAAATCGACGGACTTGAAAGAAATGTCAAGAAGGTATAGCTAGGTATAGGATAATATACAACACAGTGACACAGCCCTTTTGCTTAAATTAGACACGGCAACATGGTCAAAATTGTGGGTACCCATGTAGAGGCACAGCTACGGCAAGCTTGTTAAAGGTCTCCAATATCAATCAACCACCCCAGTAGCCCAGGTGGGACAGCACTTGACTTGTGGTAGGGTGTTCCATCGACAATTTATTGTTTGTATTATGCAATACTTAAATGGTAAGTCCAATAAAGAAGACTTGTTCTAATTCAATGTAAGAAAAATAATAATGTATATTCATGGCAAAATGTGTAAGAAGCCTTGATAGTTTAAAACTCTCTACAATTTTACCCCTGCTGGTCTATATATATATATATATATATATATATATATATATATATATATATATATATATATATATATATATATATATATATATATATATACATATAAATTGTGTACATATTGTGTTTGGTTTCAGGGATTCAGAGATGAGGGGGACGTGACGCAGATGGCGGGGACATTACGTCAAACACATGATGCACACCCAGCTGTCACATAAGGTAAGCTTCCACAGGCATCAGGGGCAAACCCATACCAGATCTAAACAGGCACAAAGCTCGCATACAGCTGATAGTTCTGATTAAGACTCATACTTTTCCTGCACATAAATCATGTACATCTATACTATATATAGCTGTCACTACACTGGTGCATCAGGACAACATTCATTATGAAACTTGACCCATTTAAGTCACCTCACTAAACATGCAGGGAGTATTTATTCACACCTCAGGACGTCAGGGCTAGATCTGTACCGTATCAACATGTCTATTAACATGCAGAGAGAAGTCATACACCCCTGGAGACATCAAGGGTAGCCCTGTATTGCATTTACATGTATACTACCAGTAGAGCCTCTTACAAACCTCACCATGTGTGTATGTAGGGTCATGGTACCAGTATAACCACTCTAGCATGATATACACTACATGTACATGTGCACGCCAGTGGGACCTCTATACAGTAATTTCTGTGCTTAACTTAAAAATGGTACCAAGCATATAGTGGTCACTCTTACAATATTGTTTAATTGCTATTTTTTAATTGATTTCCCGCTTTTATGTAAATACCCAGAGGAAGCCCCACCATCCAGATATCCAGATGACCAGTCGTACTCTGATGTGGCCAGAGCTGTTGTCAAGTCACCACAACATCTAAATACACTGAACTCTAGGTATGCCTCCTTAATAACACATTGTTATTGCCAATATTAAAATGTAAGTTGGCAGTCAGCAGACTCCTATGGGGATGATACACTACTGAAGGATCGTGTATCGACCCCATCACTTCCACATGATGGATTTATGCAAAACTGGAGAGTAACTCGCCAGTGCTGCATGTATGTATATACATCACATACATGAACATTTTAAATTTAGAATGATCCATGTTGCTTCAGGGATTACACACGTACCTGGCGGGGAGGTCTGAGCGGGCAGCAGGTGTGTGGCACTGGTACAGCAGGGGAAGGATTCTTTTTTAAGACATTGTTATCTTGTTTTACAGACAGAGGAGAGGGAGCCGTACAAGTGGGAGACGTGCCTGTGGTAGTCATACCACTGTGAGCCACTCTACCGCTAGCCGTACAAGCATGAACAGCGTCAACACATCAACACATGTCAAAAAGCATGGACATTGTGAGTAGCAATAGGTCCCCCCTCTAATTTCTAATTCTTCAGCGAATGACAGCCATTCCAATTTTCTGAATATGTAGCAAAATCTAATATCAAAAGTCAAAAAAGTTAAGGTGCGAATTTCGCATTTAGCCTCCATCTCCCGACACCATCTTTCAACAAAGTCAGATATAGATCCTTAAGGGGTTCCCCAATAAGTTTTGTCAACATTTTTGCATTTTTAAGCAAATGCAAGACATTCCAATTTGTGGATATCTTACAAAATTTAAAGTTGAACTCTGCCGCCTAGCCTCAAAAATCTAAAAGTTAACATTTCTGTATTTAGGCTCAATCGCACTGTCCATCTTTTGATACAATCAAATATCTTTCTTAAGTACTCGCTCAACTATTTGTGTGACGTTTTTAACTTTTTTTGAGGCCATGACAGTAATTCTACTTTTTTGAATATTTTAGAAAATCTACAAAGTTGAGGCAGGCAGACCCTGAGTCAAAATACTAAAAGCCCAAGTTTCTGTAACTAGGCTCAAACCTGACTACTGCCGCTAACACACTGATAAAAAGAGACCCTGGAATCATGTGAAAATCCATTCCCTGGTCATTTGCATATTTTTAAACTTTGGGGTGGGGAGTGTTGAAATTTGGTCTTCAGGTTCAATTCTAAATTCCACAGTATTGCCTTAGCGTCCATATAAATACATTGACAAATACCCGAGCCCTGATAAACATGCAGCATGTATTTAGGCACAACCCTTTTTTGGTACAAGCTGGAGCTGCACGACCGGGAGCTGCACGACCGGGAGCCGCACGACCAGGAGCCACAAAAGTCCTCCATCAATTGACATTGTGAGTAGCAATACACCCTCTTGCCTAAAACATAGTAATGAATCAATGATTTTGTCACTTTGTCCTCATGATGCATGAATGCAGTTGTAAATTCTCAGAGGCTATTTAAAAATAGTAATCTTTCAAATTGGAATATACTTCTACCACTGATGGTTAGGCATAGACCTGTAGTTCATCTTTAAATGAGTTAGTTATAAAAATAGGTACCTTATCAAAGCTATACATAGCCGTAATATACACCTTGCACCCCTGGTCAACACGCATCCATGCGGCATATTGAGACCCACTCCCCCTGCATGGTCCCCCAAGCCCTTGTCTACATGCAGTTTATTTTGCCATTTTGCCCTATTAAGCTCCACCCCAATTTTCTTACCCTCAGATATACATCTATGACTCATTGCTTGTCAGTTTTTGGAAAGATCAACAAGGAAATCACCCCCTGGGAACACTTTTATTTTTATCAACTGCTTCATCTCTTATACAAAACCTTAACTATTCATACAGTAACATATATACATTGCTGATTTGTTGTGCTTGGTTTCAGTCATTACATCCACGTGGCCGGGATGTGACACACAAGGTGAGGACATGACGCATACAATGACGCACCCGGCAAGGGCGTGATGGACACAGCAGGGACGTGACTCACAGGTTGGCAATATGACGCACAGCTCATACAGATGGTAAGTTTCAACTGGTTACACTAGATTATATTAAATAAAGGCCTGGCGAGTACCATATTAGTATTTATGTACTGTATATAACAGTATTTTACAAGTTTATCTGTATCATACTAGAATGTCATAGCAGCCCTTTATTGTATCTACATGTATACTCTAAATTTACTCAGCTGTCACACCCCTCAGGATGTCAAGGCCAGTGCTATCGGAAACTACTGGTAGAATCACTCACAATAGCCCCCATGTGTGTATGTAGGGTTATAGTACCGGTAGAAACACTCCCAAGGTCCCCATGTGTGTATGTAGGGTCATAGTACCGGTAGAAACACTCCCAAAGTCCCCATGTGTGTATGTAGGGTCATAGTACTGCTAGAAACACTCACAAAAGTCCCCATGTAGGTATGTAGGGTCATAGTACTGCTAGAAACACTCACAAAAGTCCCCATGTAGGTATGTAGGGTCATAGTACCGGTAGAAACACTCAAAAAGTCCCCATGTAGGTATGTAGGGTCATAGTACCGGTAGAAACACTCAAAAAGTCCCCATGTAGGTATGTAGGGTCATAGTACCGGTAGAAACACTCAAAAAGTCCACATGTAGGTATGTAGGGTCATAGTACCGGTAGAAACACTCACAAAGTCCCCATGTGTGTATGTAGGGTTATAGTACCAGTAGAAACACTCACAAAGTCCCCATGTGTGTATGTATGGTTCGGGACTTCACACTGACACCATTGAGTTCAGACTATAATGTACTTCAGACACATGTCTACAACCTCAGACACGTGTAGACCTCAGAATGTACCGTTCACTGAGTGGAAACATACACAAAGTATTGATTTAAGAATTTATTTTTCATTTTAAAAGGTGAATGATTTCTTTTCAAACAGCCCATAGTGCCACGTCTAAGACATCACACAGAAACACCTTTAAAAGCTGTTAACTGTTTGCCACACACAGAACACTTGTGAGGTGTTTTCTTCTGCATGATTCATTAGATCTATGTGTGTTTAATGCACCTGCCAGTGTAAACTGATTACCACACACAGAACACTTGTAAGCTCTTTCTCCTGTGTGGGTCGTCATGTGTGCCTTTAGTTGATCTACCTATGTAAACTGTTTACCACACACAGAACACTCACTTGTAAGGTTTCTCCCCTGTGTGGGACAAACATGCATGAAGTACCTAAGGTCTCGCATATACCGAGCAGCTGGTGGTAAATTAGCTTGCGGGTGCGGCTTATAAATAGGATTGGACCAGAGTAGAGAGGTGAGTTATTGGTTTCTCCAAAAGTTGTTGGTGTTGGTTTTATGCTAGATACAAGAAGATGCGGGAATATATCATCCGTCTACTTTAACCTTTAAAATATAGACTTGAAAGTGACCCTGCACGTTGCACAGAGACCACCTCCCGACCCTCTCCCGACCTGTCCATGCCATCTTTCACCCCACAAGCCTCATCATGGATTGTTGAACTATTTAGATAAAAGTATATTAAATGTAGCCAATTGGCTAGACCTGTACTGATATTCCAGCGTTCAATAGAATACTGTGCCATTTCTATGATTTTTCTTTAAATTTATTTCCCTGTCTAGGACCCTGCGACATACTGATGTGTCACTGAAAGGACCTCTGCAAGACATCTAACAAGCCTTCAAAACTGAGAACACTGGTATACTGGTTAAATCATTTTACCTTACATTTTAATAAATGAACAAACACTGTAAACATTTCAAAGGTTCCTATACATTTATTCTATGAATTTATTCTCTAGGATGATGAAATCATATTATTGTTGTGCTCATCTTGGCGTTCTCGACTGAGGGAGTTAATTTATGGTAATCCATTTATTGGCCAATGAGTATATATTACAGGTTTCTTTATGTGGTCCATTGTTGAGATTCACAGCTCATATAGTAGTTATGCAGGTGTATCACATGGAAAAACATCTCTCACATTATGAAAATGTCAACTTGTTAACTTGTTAAAGTGGCATTCTCACCAAGCGATATCTAGTACTGCCCTAGTCTACTTTGTGGTTAAATGTGAGTAGTGAGAATGCCCCTTTAATACAATGTGTTGGTCAATAAAGATAAGGAAAGCATTCAGCACTGTTGATAGGTGTGTGCCTCCCCTTTTTAACCGATCAGACTTCACAGACCTGTACGATCAGATTGTGAGATCCCCTGTGTATGTCAACATGTGTGTCTATAGGTACCCGGCCTGTTTAAACTTGCTACTACATTCAAAACACATATATATGAGGGCATGCTTATTGTCTAATAGCTGACATGAAATACTGCCCTTTAATCCAATGACCGACCTTCTTGCTTTCTCCTAAGCGATATGGTACATCGAAAGTATCATGATGAAATGAAAAGTAGTCAAGTTCAATTTCAATATATTTCTTATTTAAAAGTTGTAGGAATTTGATACCACATATGGATACAAGGAATAGGTTGCGGTAATCAGAATATTTTTCTGCAGAGCAATCTATGAAAATAAAGTAAATAACTTGCATGGTAGCTGCAAAGTTTGCAAATTTTCTGATATTAATTGTCCTCATTAAAATGAAATCATGTGAGTAACTTACTGATCTGCCCATAGCAGACCCTTAACTTACCAGTCTACAAACAAGAACTAGCAATGTACGGGTACAGATCCTTGTGAGAATCTTATTGACATGGTCTGAAAGGATACAATTAGCAAATTCTCCATGGCCGAAACAGTGGCCTTCTTGTTTACAATTATTGCATCGCTGGTTGACATGCCTAGGTTCATGTTTTTGTTCATTTCTTCTTGTGGCACAGATGGGACATGTGATGGTACTGTTTCTCTATGTTGCCAGCAAGAACATACCCTAATCTGTGCACAGGTTGATATCCAGTACCCCGTCCCGTAACTGTCAACATCAAGCGGGCATAACCATGCCAAGGACTGCAGCCAGTGCCATCATTATTGTGACTGTACTTCTTATAAATCCGGTTAACAATTTTCCTCCTGTATTGATCCGTCATCAGTTTTACTACATGCTCACTCATGTTAATTTGTACTGCACCTATATATATGATAAAAGGACCAAAAGAGAATAGATAAGTATTTTGATAATAGAATACACACCAGGGAATTTCATAACTACAAATCTGTTGCTATAATACGAATTATATTGATCTGCGTAACATTTCTGTCCTATCTAAAGTGGATATCTGTCATATTTTTCCTCTTTACAAATTAGTTTTAGGACCACCTGCAGTGTGTCAAATCATGAGGAGACACATGTGATCCATCCTAGAATAAACAAAAAATAAAATCACTCTCCGGAGAATACAATTTGTATATATGTACCTGGTGGGTATAAGTTCCCTTTGGCTTAAGATTGAAGTTGTGTCCTGCTGGGTAAGTTTGCAGGGTGTGTCCTATTTCATCACTGCTGGAAATACAAGACGAGAGATGGTTACATTTAAGAACATGTTGGAACTTACGTCAATACATGATTGATTATTTTGCATTACTTAATAAACCCTCTTGGAAATTCTCTTTTTAATCGATGTTCAATCATAGATGATGGGATGAAACTATAATCAAGCTGTTTGCCTGGTTTATCTCGGGAAACTTCCAGGGTGCGGGTTTTGCTCTGGACTTTAATAATATCCCACCTTTAATAAAACAGTGGATTGTTGACAACCATCATCGAATTATCAAAACATTTAGTATAAATAGATTATGGGTGGGTGACTTTAAAAAGCAGGAAATCTTATGAATGTGACACACTGTTTGCTGATTCTCAACTGCAGCATGCCCGTTCACACTGGAGAAAAATTGCTTTGCACAGATCAATAACTGCATTTCCTAATTAAATTGTTGAACTAATCTGTAATGATTACATAGAACCCACACAGGAGAGAAACCTCACATTTGTTTAAAGTGTAGCAAAGGATTAAGTATGCCTTCTCCTAAAAGGAGATATGAGAACCACACTGGAGAGAAATCTTGTGTGTGTTCAGTGTGTGGTAAAGGGTTTAGTTAGTAATTCACATAATGACCCACACAGGAGAGAAACCTCACATATGTCTAGATTGTGGTAAATGATTTAGTGTGCCATTTATTCTAAAATGACATGTTAGGTTGCACATGACAGAAATATCTCACATGTGCTTTGATTGTGGTAAAGTGTTCAGTGTGCCATTTATCCTAAAATGGCACATGAGGACACACATGTGAGAAAAAGCTCAAAAAATGGTATGACTGTATTCAATGTGCTACTAGTTCTTAAAAGGCACATTAGGGTCAACATGGCAGAAAAACTTCAAATATATTTAGATTGTAGTATTCAGTGTACACACACACAGGAGAGCAACCTTTAAATGTAAGGACTGTGACAAAGGATTTATTATGCCATTTATCCATAAAAGACACTTGGGGTGCACGGGGGAGAGAAACCTCACATATGTTAGAACTTTCATAAAGAAATCAGTATAGTTTTTGTCCTAGAAAGACACATGAGAACCCACAGTGGAGAGAAACCTCACAAATGTAAGGACTCTGGTAACGTATGAACTGTGATATTTATCCTAAGAAAACCCATGAGCCTGGCAACTTTATGTGTGATTATGCTGGTAAGGTAAAATAGGTCAATATCGCACACCATGGGTATATCACACATTTTCTTCCTTATGACATTACTGGCGTCATATGTCATACGGGCCGCCTTTAGAAACATGCTTCCCAAGGACATCCAATGAGGACACATTTTAAAAATACGGTTCCCCTGGATATCAGACAAGGGCGCACTTTAGAAACACGCTTCCAATTGATGCCCGATCAGGACGCGATTTAGAAACATGCTTCCCCTGGACGTCTCATTGTGATGCAGTTTTAAAACATAGTTCCCTTGGACGTCCTACCAGGCCGCCCTTTAGAGACATGGCTCCCATGGACATCCGATTAGGACGCAGTTTGAAAACATGGTTCCCCTGGACGTCCGACTGGGCCATGCTTTAAATACATGGTTTCCCTGGATATCAGACAAGGACACACTTTAGAACCATGCTTCCCCTGGACTTCTCATTAGGACGCAGTTTAAAAGCATGGTTCCCTTGGACGTCCTAATATGCCGCCCTTTAGAGACATGGCTCCCTTGGACAACAGATTAGGACGCAGTTTTAAAACATGCTTCCCTTGGACGTCCAATCAGGTCGCAGTTTAATAACATGGTTCCCTAGACGTCTGACTAGGCTGCAGTTTTAAAACATGCTTCCCTTGGACGTCCAATCAGGACCCAGTTTAATAAAATGGTTCCCCAGACGTCTGACTAGGCTGCATTTTAAAGACATGGTTTCCCCTGGATACCACACAAGGAGGCACTTTAGAAACATGCTTCCCATGGATGTCCAATCAGGACGCACATTAGAACCATGCTTCCCCTGGACGTCTCATTAGGATGCAGTTTTCAAAGAATGGTTCCCTTGGATGTCCTACTATGGATCCCATTGACGTCCTATTAGTATGCAGTTTAAAAACATGGTTCCCCTAGGTATCAGACAAGGACGCACTTTAGAGACATGCCTCCTATGAATGTTCAATTAGGAAGCAGTTTATAGACATGCGCCCCATGTATGTCCAATTAGGATGCAGTTTAAAAGCATGGTTTCCCTGGAGGTCAGACTAGGCGGCACTTTAAAAATATGGGTCCCATGGAAATCCAGATAAGACAGAGTTTAAAAGCATGGATCTCTTAGACATCAAGCTAGGCCGCCCTTTAGAAAAATGCTTCAAATAGACATCCAATTAGGATGCAGTTTAAAATTATGGTTCCACTGGATGTCGGACTAGGCCACGCTTTGAATACATGGTTGCCCTAGATATCAGACAAGGACACACTTTAGAAACATGCTTCCTATGGATGTCCAATCAAGACGTACTTTAGAGACACGGGCCCCATGGAAGTCCAATAAGGATGCAGTATAAAAACATTATTCCCCTGGACATTCCACTAGGCCAAACTTTAGAAACATGCTGGATGTCTAATGAGGCACTTTAGAAACATGTTCCCATGGATGTCCAATCAGGACTTACTTTAGAAACATGCTTCCCCTGGACGTCTCATTAGGACGCAGTTTAAAAGCATGGTTCCCTTGGACGTCCTACCAGGCCACCCTTTAGAGACATGGCTCCCATGGACATCCAATTAGGACGCAGTTTGAAAACATGGTTCCCCTGGACGTCTGACTGGGCCGCCTTTTAGAAACATGCTCCCCATCTATGTCCAATCAGGATGCCGTTTAAACGCATGGTTTCTCTGGACGTCCGACTAGGCCGCACCTTAGAGATATGGGTCCCATGGAAGTCCGGATAGGACGCAGTTTAAAAGCATGGTTCCCCAGACTTCTGACTAGGCCACGCTTTAAATACATGGTTGCCCTGGATATCAGACAAGGACACACTTTAGAAACATGCTTCTTATGAATGTTTAATCAGGACACAGTTTAGAGACATGCACCCCATCTACGTCCAATTAGGATGCAGTTTAAAAGCATGGTTTCCCTGGACGTCTGACTAGGCCGCCCTTTAGAAACATACTTCCAATGGATGTCCAATTAGGACGCAGTTTAAAAATATGGTTCCACCGGATGTCCGACTAGGCCGCGCTTTAAATACATGGTTGCCCTGGATATCAGACAAGGACGCACTTCAGAAACATGCTTCCTATGAATGTTCAATCAGGACGCAGTTTAGATACATGCGCGCCATCTAAGTCCAATCAGGATGCAGTTTAAAAGCATGGTTTCCCTGGACGCCTGACTAGGCCGCACCTTAGAGATATGGGTCCCATGGAAGTCCGGATAGGATGCCGTTTAAAAGCATGGATCCCCTAGGTATCCGACTAGGCCGCCCTTTTCAAACATGCTTCCAATGGACGTCCAATCAGGATGCACTTTAGAGACACAGGTCCCATGGCTGCCAATTAGGATGCAGTATAAAAACATGGTTCCCCTGGACATTCCACGAGGCTGCACTTTAGAAACATGCTGGATATCCAATGAAGACACAGTTTAAAAATATGGTTCCCCTGGATGTCTGGCTAGGCCACACTTTAAATACATGGTTGCCCTGGATATCAGACAAGGACGCACCTCCTGTGTGTTCACAGGTGTAAATTTCCATGGAAGAGTGAAAATCTGCAATTTCACGGGTATTTATTCTATACTTTAGCATATAAAAATGTCACAGACTTTTCATGTCCATGAAAATTGCAATTAACCCCTTCCACGCGGTAAGCCAATATATTGCACAAAATCGCATTGAGTTACAGGAAATGCAGTGGTGAAGGGGTTAAATATACCCAGCGAAATAAAGTGCTTTCTCAGTAGCTATTATTTCATCGCAATAATACACATATAAAATAACACATACAGGAGAGAAACCTCCAATATGTTGATATTGTGGAAAAGGATTTAGTGTGTGATTTATTTCAGGATTTTGTGTGCCATTTATCCTAAAAAGGACACATGAGGACACACTAGTGAGGGAAACCTCACTGATTTTGGGGGGGGGGGATACTTCTACATATTTCACACATTAGGGGGAGAAGAATAGGTAAGGCACTCACTCAATCACCCAAATCGACATTGTTTACATTGTGTGGCATACCCATATTATACTCTAATCCATCCTTTACCGTCCTCCCACCTGATCCCCACCAGAAATCATGTCAACTTAGCTTCTAATCACAACAAATAAGGAGAATTCGCAGATTGGTTTACAACTTCCACAAATCAAACTGCCACTATAACACTGAGGTTGCATTGTGTTCAGGGATGGGCCAAATCAGAAATTGTAATTAACAAATAAAATCATAGCATGTCTTTTGTCACTACCTCTTAATTTCCTCTTTTACTATGTTTCAAGATTATATTTGACACACGTTTATATTTAATTATCAATGCAATTTACAATATTTAAATAATGTTCATATACTATTTCCATTTGTCCCCTTTGTCTTTCCCTGAGTCTAATGGCCTCCAACAAGTTGTCTCAAACTACCACCAGAGGCCCTCACTCATGAGCTGTGAGCTGATCCTACTATAGATGGTTGTATTACAAGCTGTCATGTATGACAAAGTAGCCCAGCAGCCATCCTATAAATGTATTTTTTCTATTGTCAAATTACCCATTTAAGGATGGGGAATGTTAAGAAACTGCAATGCATTGAGAGTATGTTTGGGACACATATAGATTGTAATAGTTTAACCAGAATAAATATATGTATCACGTATGACAGGATGTGTGGGTGTGCCTGACTTGAATCAGGTTGCAGTAATCCAGGTACATATGGGGTTTAAGGTGGATGTTGATGTTCAATCAGACACATGATATCCATCATGTATATGTCATTTCGACAATCAGGACCCACTTTAGAAACATGCTTTCCCTGGACGTCTCATTAGGATGCAGTTTAAAAGCATGGTTCCCCTGGACGTCTGACTAGGCCGCCCTTCGGAGACATGGGTCTCATGGAAGTCCCGATAGGACGCAGTTTAAAAGCATGGATCCCCTAGACGTCCGACTAGGATGCCCTTTAGAAAAATGCTTTGAATACATGGTTTCCTGTTAATCTGTTATCTCCCCCTTTGTCGACCTCGCCAAAATCCTGGGAGATTCACTTTAAACCTAAGTCCTACCCTTTTTTATTCTTTGTTTATTGTGTGGCCCCTAAAGAGGGGCCGCGGTGTTGATTAATTACACCACATGTTAAGCAGCATGAGATCAAACCTCCCTCAAAAGCGTCAAGGCTCAAAGTCCTGATGGACAGGAGCCCTGTGTGGCATTTGAAGACGAATGGTTGAGTGATCCGTTGCAGAATACCGATCTGTCAGAGGTTCTGAATTTATATAGCTTTTATATCGCTTTAGATATGGTGTAGTATTTTCAATCTCACTATAGTTTAGTTGATATTTCAAAGAATCTGCCTCATTCTATCAGAAATACACAACGTTGACATGTTTCTTATATTCAATATATTAGAAGTGTGCTTTGTTGCTTATTATAGGTCATTATGCGTTTAAAATGTACGCGAGTATCGTGGAAATGTACAAAAACCCTATTGTGGCGTCATCTGACGAAAAGAGCGGAGAATTATACTAGAGCATGTAATCGCCAGACCAGCAGGCGGCAGCAGAGTGGTCAAAAGACAATCTCGTAGTAGTAGGTCTACTTGGATGTTGAGTAGCCGCCCTTGTGGTTGTAATTACCTAGCCTAGTTGACCCTGCCGGCCTGGTCAAGTGAAATTAGTAAGGAGACCACCCATTAACGTGCTCCACAGTCTTTAGACAGTTAAGACTATAGTCAAGACTGGAGAATTTGGCGAGACGCCCCTCTGGGAGGTCATAATCCTCAATGTTAGGTGTTAGCTCATTAACATCAGATACCATATTAACAACCCATTTAAAATGTTCATTTTAATAGCAACTCACCCTATTCTGACAAAATCCTATTAGCAGGTAACCTCTGTATAAACCATACTGCAAACATCTGCTACTTCCAGCGTCTGCCTCGTGACTGATAGTGTACAACAAGACGAAGTGGGCAGAGATTAGAAAAAATGAGGCTCTTTATATAGCCGAGAGAGCAGCTAATCTGGATGTTCTAAGCTTGTTTTCACCTAGAGCCCCACCCTCTTCCAGAGAGGAATCAAATCGCTTTTCACCTGAACCCTTCCACCCCTAATCCATCAGCATGAAAAGAGAGATAACGAGTGTAACGTGCGCTACATGTATATGGGATTATAGCTGGTGAAGAGATAAAGCCGAGTCACCTGTGTATACAAAGACTACAGGGAGTGATTAACGCCAGGTGTGACGCGCCAGCCCGTGAACGGATTATCTTTTAAGCTGACGCTTAAATTCAACTAGCCAGCCGCCGTCCACACCACTCACTGCGGCAAGAGGAGGTGCTTTTGTTTTACACTTGAGTCGCTTACCACATGGTCTCTACCTCACAGACAGACACGCGCCCCCTGTAGCTTTTTTTTTTTTTTTTTGTATACACACGCTAATCTCATAACCCCCTTATCCGCTATACAGGTAACGGGTATTCTCTTTTAAAATAGCTGCCAGTCAGCTTAGCTCTAGAAGCAAGAAGGCGTATATAAGGCGGCTGACGCGTGTATAGGCGTCTTATAAGTCGGTAGGGGGTAAATACTAGTGAAAAAGGAAGGCAGGTGTGCAGGTAGCTTTTCTAACAGACACGTGTGTGCACTAAGCTGCTTAAGTCTAAACCCTCCCGCAGTAGTCAGGTGGCATGTGAAAACTTACTTAACAGATCTCTTACATTGAGTAGAGTCTCTGTGCTGAGAGAGTCTTTTCAGCCATTTAAGAGGATTATCTAGGACAGGGTACATAAGGAGTGAAACGCCGAATAGCTGCTACTCAGTCTCGTGCAGCACAAGCAGCAGCATCTGGCAGCGGCTTCAGCAGCAGCTGCAAGTGCAGCACAAGCAGCTGGCAGCGGCTTCAGCAGCAGCTGCACGAGCAGCACAAGCAGTAGCATCTGTCAGCAGCATCCGTGACATCGTCAGCAGCAGCAGCAGCAGCAGCAGCAGCAGCATCTGTCAACAGCATCCCCCATGACATCGTCAGCAGCACAAGCAGCCAGCAGCTGCTGCAGCTGCTTCAGCAGCTGCTGCACGAGCAGTAGCACAAGCAGCATCCGTGACATCGTCAGCAGCAGCAGCAGCAGCAGCATCTGTCAACAGTATCCATGACATCGTCAGCAGCACAAGCAGCCAGCAGCTGCTGCAGCTGCTGCATGAGCAGCACAAGCAGCACAAGCAGCAGCACCGACAGCAGCACCGACAGCAGCAGCAGCAGCGGCGGTGTGGACCACTAAATTCGAGATGAAGCCTAGTGACATTCGACATGAAGCTTGAAAAACATAGTGACAGGTGACATGAGCAATTCTTAAAATCGACATGAGATATGAGCATAATTAAGCGACATCGACATGCGCCATGGCTATTTTTTAAGACAAACGTCATATGTCATAGCCTCCTCATCCAAACCTCCACTAGTAGTGCTCTATAAGCGCAAGCTTTGCCTTAAGAGAGCTGTAGCTGTGAACCCTATCCTCCCCCCGTGCACACAGGCGAATTATCAGAGTCAGCCAATGGTGCCAATACCACTCTCATACAAGGGTCGGTCGCTGCTGGACTATAATAGATGAGTCAAGGACTGTTCTACTGAGGGTCAGGCAGGCTAAGTCGGACATTCAATGACAGGCAGGTCTTTGGCAAACTTGCTTGAAAGTCTGGACAGCATTGACAGACTGGGGCATAAGGATCTCGCATAGTCAGACTTTCAAGCAAGTTTGCTAAAGTCACGTTATTGAATGTCCGACCTAGCCTGACCCTCAGTAGAACGGTCCTTGACCCATCTATTATAGTCCAGCAGTGCCCGACCCTTGTCTGAGAGCGGTTTAGGTGCCATTGGGTGCCTCTGATATTTGACTCTGTGTAAGATGAGAAAAGGGTCTGTTGAAAGACTATATTTCAAGCCAGAAAACTGTAATTAGCTTTCCAAGTTGTTTATTTAACAATATCTTAGCCTAGCAAGAAGCTGTCAGATGACATCTAAGAAAAAATGTAAGCTGTTAATTGATTCAAGAGAAATTAGTTTACAAATAGCCAGTGTAAGTACGCCCATGTATAGGAGAGAGACCTTGCTTATTTCTTATAGGGTTGTAAGATAGTCACATCATGATGCACATCATCATAAACGCAATCATGATACATTTCATTGTAAGTAGACGAACCAGTAGACTTGCCTCTCTGCCCTCTAAAAGAGAGGGCAGAGAGGCGAGTCTCACTCTTAAAAAACCCTTCCCCTCCCCTCCCCCCTCCCCCCCTCCCCCCCCATGCATCTTAAAGAGTGCCCCCCAGAGTGCCCCTCCCCCCCCCTAAAAAAAAAGAGCGGCATTTTTAAATTATTTCAGCTTGCTTTTTCTTTTTTAAAATTTATTTATCCATAAAAATCTCAAGTGACTTATTTTGAAATTCACGCCAACCTAGTAGTCACGTGACCCCCTTAAGTAGGTCACTTCCAGTCACGTGACCTATTTGAATTTCCCGCCAACATGGTGGTCACGTGACCCTCTTAAGTAGGTCACTTCCGGTCACGTGACCTATTTGAATTTCCCGCCCAAAGGTCACGTGACCGGAAGTAGGTTCAGGTTACCAATTAAATGCATTCATTATGATGACAAAGCACAAAGGCCTACAGTAAATCCTAAGTTATAAGCCAACTTCCTGTTAGCATTTTATTTTTATTTCATGTGGAGAAACAAAGTTACCATGCTTAAGTACTGAAATGGCAAGAATTACATGAAATATACAGAGATCCACTCTAATCAGTCTGAACTCCTGGTTTCCCCCCAAAATTACCATTTGGCCTAAAGGTGTGTTAGATAATTTGATAGATAAAAAGGGATTCTGAAAAATTAAGGAATATGTTTTATCAATGACACCTCTTTTAATTGACTTACAAATCATTTCACATGGAGTAAACATGTTTAAGAAGAGACACATGATATCTAAATGGAAATAGTTATATATATATATATATATACATATTTGTCAAAAAAAAATCTCAACCTTCCATACTACAAGCATAGGCCTACTGATTGGTTGCCACGAACAAAGGCACCAAAGGACCTAGCTCCCCCAGGTGGGCAGGTGGCGAACTAGGGAATGCACTTACTCCACCTGGGGAATATATCCCAATGTTGCCGCGCAACATTGGCGCCATATATTTATATATATATATATACATATATATATATATATATATATATATATATATATATATATATATATATATATATAAATGTATATATATATATATATATTAAAGCCAAATTAATTATCTCAAACTTACATTCAGCTTATAACCAAGGTAGATTTTAACTGAGGTTTTACTACGGAGCCATTGTTGTGTTAAAGTATGAGTCATTTAGATCCAGCCTATGGCTATGACTTGGTTAGTGCCTTTTAATTATCCACACTTTGGCAGTACACTGCTGGGTAAGCATTGCATGATTGATAGTTGTAGTCCATAGTTATAAATAATTCTGTCAATTATGTATTTAACAACATAATTGGCATGTAGAGCCCGACATAAATATAATGTCCTGCTTGAGTACACAGAGAAAAGAAACAGCATCAAAAAGGAGTCCAGGTTGCCTGCAGAATGACTCCCCTGTTTAGGGGAGCCAAGGCAAACTGCCTAAGGGAGGCTAGGTGACTCCCTGGCTCACATAAGTGAGTCACCAAAGGGAGTTGCATAGCTCTTCTCTGGCTCACCTACATGAACCACATAAGCACCAGGGCTGAGCTAGATATGGGGGTAATTCTGGACTCCCTTTTGATGCTGTTTCTTTTCACGATGTACCAAGCCCGGCTCTGCCTCGTGTCATACCATCCAATGCAGGAATTGTGGAGAAACCTGTAGTTCAGACAGATTATGGTGGACCTCTGTCTATATATTTTTTACTCAACTCTATTAGCTCTCCTACTCTCAATGCTTTTCTTTGAGTCAAAATGCCTGATTTGCCTGATACAAGGTATTCAAAAAACCCTCTGTCACTGATGTAGGAAAACACCGAGGCCAAGGATATAAAATGTGTGGTACCTTTAATACCCTGATCTCATTTCCACATACCTAAGCAAGCATCATATAATGATGAAAAACACGGTTCTACCGGGACCATTATAAGTGTATTATAAGCGACTATAAGTATAGGTCTTATTTTTATTACTATCCACTTAATGATAATCAATGTAATTATGCCATAACATCAATGACACACTGGCTGGTTGGATGGTTAGGCAAAAAAAGAGAAGGTTTGTTTCAGGTCGACCCTATCAGAACAGGACCGACCCTACTTTTTTCTATGCAATTTTGAACGAAATTCCATATTTTTACCTTTTTGGTCAATTTTAGGGTCTTCAGAGAGGCTGGCCAGTACTTTCATGTTTAATTTAAAAAAAGTGGGAAGAAAAATCCGACCAACCATCCCTACATTTTCTGCTCATATTATCTGAAACAAACCTTATTTTGTCTAATACGAGCTCTGATATCAGTCTCCAAGAAAACAGGATAAATAAAAGCATATACATGTACACGTGTACATAATTCAATTCAGGAGAGGCCTTCACAGGCTGTTTTCATTGTAGTAGGTTCATCTTTTAGGGAAGAAAAGTCCCAGAGTACATACACATGTATGTATGCATACATCAGCACTTTACCCTGTAAGGCCAAAGTAATGCCTCAAGGTTCATGCTCACACACTACCATGATTTATTACACGACCTAATGTTATAAGTACGATCCTGTATTTGTTCAAGCATTAAAAAAAGGTACCACCCGGGGTGTGGTACGTTTTTGCATACCACCTGGCCATGTGGTACGCTTTTCACTGCTCTAGACCAATCAGGAGGCAGCATTTTGGTCACGTGACAGGGCAATGGCGGCGATGTAAACAAAGCAGACGACGATGTGAACAATGCTAATTAAGGATATAAGCAACTACATTTGCGATGTAAACAACAACTCAAAGGTAGGGGGGGGTGCAAAATTGTCTTATAAAGCCAGACGCACCTCTGGTTGGTACCGGATGTATGTGACCCGATCATACAATACTGGCCAATTACTAATGCTGCATTGGTGCATCATACCAACACTTCAGGGATGTATCAACCTAGGCAAGTCAGACAATCCATGATGCATGTATACAGCCTTGTCAACTACGCCTGCCAAGGCCATTCCTGCATCATAACCACAAAGCACATTGAGGTGCTATGTTGCCTGTGAATGGTTACAGGTTAATAGTCCACAGTGTAGGGGCCGGATTCCCCGTGCATCGGTGGTAAACCTGCAAGGGGGTATCACTCGGGTAATCCTGCTCCCCTCTGCACCATCCAGTAACTTAAGACAGGGTCTATCTGATAGGACATGGGGATGTAGCTCAGTGGTAGAGCAATTGCTTGGCAAGCGGAAGGCCCTGGGTTCGACTCCCAGTGTTTCCGAAAAAGTTATTTTCGGAGGAACCGTGTCCCTCACAACATCATGCATTAATAAATACATTATGACCAGGATTATGCCAACCCTTCAGCAGTGTATGCATTGACCCAGTAAGATCAGTGAGTTACTCACCAGTGCTGCATTCAAGCATCATGACGACCAAGGGTACATCACCTACTGCCTTCTGAGGGTTAGTGGGTCATTAAGTGACATATCGCGGAAGTAGGACAGGACACACCCAGCTCTCCCCTACACTGATAATAAAACCTATAGTCAGTACTGACTGTACCATCATATTTTGACCCCCATAGTCAGGGGACTATACAACTTAGTCACATATTAGTCATAAAGATAGTCAGGAGTGACTATATGTGGATCACACAAATTGATAATGTCACAGGAATGTGTGCACAGGAAACAGTTAGGATTCAAATTTGAATGGCCCATGGACTTCAGGTAGGCACATCCTCTCCTAAACCACTGTTCTATGGATATCCCTGCTTGTTATATGTTATCTTACAGTTGACTATGACAACTTAAGATGTTATAGGGTGCATGAGTTCTCATGTTTGATAGAGTTATCATGGTAATTTGTTCCAATTTTGATAACATGGACATACATGGACAGTGTATGTGTAGACTGATAGAGCATGATAGGCCTACACATGAGCCTGTCTCCTGGCCTGTCTTATCCTAGCCTGTCCCCTGGCCTGTCATATCCTAGCTTGTCCCCTGGCCTACCTTATCCTACCCTGTCACCTGCCCTGCCTTATCCTAGCCTGTCCCCTGCCCTGCCTCATCCTAGCCTGTCCCTGCCCTATCCTAGTATGTCCCCTGCCCTGCCTTATCCTAGCCTGTTCCCTGCCCTGCCTTATCCTAGCGTGTCCCCTGGCCTGCCTTATCCTAGCCTGTCCCCTGCCCTGCCTCATCCTAGCTTGTCCCTGCCCTGTTTTATCCTAGCCTGTCCCCTGCCCTGCCTTATCCTAGCCTGTCACCTGCCCTGCCTTATCCTAGCCTGTCCCCTGCCCTGCCTCATCCTAGCCTGTCCCTGCCCTGTCCTAGCATTTCCCCTGCCTTGCCTCATCCTAGCTTGTCCCTGCCCTGCTTTATCCTAGCCTGTCCCCTGCCCTGCCACATCCTAGCCTGTCACATGCCCTGCCTCATCCTAGCCTGTCCCTGCCCTATCCTAGCATGTCCCCTGCCCTGCCTTATCCTAGCCTGTCCCTGCCCTGCTTTATCCTGGCCTGTTACCTGCCCTGCCTTATCCTAGCCTGTCCCCTGCCCTGCCTCATCCTAGCCTGTCCCTGCCCTATCCTAGTATGTCCCCTGCCCTGCCTTATCCTAGACTGTACCTGCCCTGCTTTATCCTAGCCTGTCCCCTGCACTGCCTTATCCTAGCCTGTCAGCTGCCCTGCCTTATCCTAGCGTGTCCCCTGCCCTGCCTCATCCTAGCCTGTCCCTGCCCTATCCTAGCATTTCCCCTGCCCTGCCTTATCCTAGCTTGTCCCTGCCCTGCTTTATCCTAGCCTTTCCCCTGCCCTGCCACATCCTAGCCTGTCACCTGCCCTGCCTCATCCTGGCCTGTCCCTGCCCTATCCTAGCATGTCCCCTGCCCTATCCTAGCATGTCCCCTGCCCTGCCTTATCCTAGCCTGTCCCTGCCCTGCTTTATCCTGGCCTGTTACCTGCCCTGCCTTATCCTAGCTTGTTCCCTGGCCTGCCTTATCCTAGGCTGTCCCCTGCCTTGCCCTATCCTAGCCTGTCCCCTGGCTTGCCTTATCCTAGCTTGTCCCCTGTCCTGCCTTCTCCTAACCTGTCACCAGCCCTGCCTAATCCTAGCCTGTCCCCTGCCCTGCCTCTTCCTAGCCTGTCCCTACCCTACCCTGCCCTGTCCTATCCTACTAGCTTGTCCCCTGCCCTGCCTCATCCTAGCCTGTCCCCTGCCCTGCCTCATCCTAGCTTGTCCCTGCCCTGCTTTATCCTAGGCTGTCCCCTGCCCTGCCTTATCCTAGCTTGTCACCTGCCCTGCCTTACCTAGCCTGTCACCTGCCCTGCCTCATCCTAGCCTGTCCCTACCCTGCTTTACCCTAGCCTGTCCCCTGCCCTGCCTTATCCTAGCCTGTCCCTGCCCTATCCTAGCATGTCCCCTGCCCTGCGTTATCCTAGCCTGTCCCTGCCCTGCTTTATCCTGGCCTGTCACCTGCCCTGCATTATCCTAGCTTGTCCCCTGGCCTGCCTTATCCTAGCCTGTCACCTTCTCTGCCTTATCCTAGCCTGTCCCCTGCTTTGCCTCATTCTTCATTGTCCCCTGGCTTGCGTTATCCTAGCTTGTCCCCTGCCCTGCCTTATCCTAGCCTGTCACCAGCCCTGTCTCATCCTAGCCTGTCCCCTGCCATGCCTCATCCTAGCCTGTCCCTACCCTGCCCTATCCTACTAGCTTGTCCCCTGCCCTGCCTCATCCTAGCCTGTCCCTACCCTGCCCTGTCCTACTAGCTTGTCCCCTGCCCTGCCTCAGCCTAGCCTGTCCCCTGCCGTGCCTCATCCTAGCCTGTCCCCTGCCCTGCCTCATCCTAGCTTGTCCCTGGCCTGCCTTATCCTAGCCTGTCCCCTGCCTTGCCTTATCTTAGGTTGTCTACTGGCCTGCCTTATCCTAGCCTGTCACCTGCTCTGCCTCATCCTAGCCTGTCCCTGCCCTGCCTTATCCTAGCCTGTCCCCTGCCCTGCTTTATCCTAGCCATGTCCACCCTGCTGAACCTTGACCTGCCTTCAGTACTTAAGTTTCCCTTATTTCTCATGATTGACTATATCTATTAGTCATAGTGACTACTTTAGACCATGGAACCATTAAATTCATAGTCACTTGACTATATAGCCCAAATCAGCCGATTTAATGGCTGACTATAGGTTGACTATATGACTAACTTACTATAGACATAGGTGACTAACTTGGTGTAGTCGTTTTTGCTACATTCATGTGACTATAGAAATGTAGTCCGTAGTGACTAACATTTCCAGGTCCATTATTATCAGTGTACTGGCAGTAAGTGACAATAAACAACTGTAATGCCACAGTTATGACGGCAGTCAGAGACGGCTAAAAGACATGGGGGAGGCAGTGTGGGAGGACCCTAATGTAGACACATGGGTGAGGAGGGTGGGAGGACCCTAATGTAGACCCATGAGTGGGTAGGGTGGGACAGAGGTTAAAGGGGAGAGGTTTGTAGGTGTGGGCTGGGGCTGGGGTATCAGTGGTAACAGGGGGTGAGAAAGGAGAAGGGTACGGGAGAAAGATGCAGAGTTAGAGAGAGAGCTAGAAAGGGAGAGAGAGAGAATGAGAGGGAAAGAGAGGGAGGCAGAGAGTGAGAGGCAGAGAGTGGGAGGCAGAGAGTGAGAGGCAGAGTGAGAGGCAGAGAGTGAGAGGCAGAGAGTGAGAGGCAGAGAGTGAGAGGCAGAGAGTGAGAGGCAGAGAGTGAGAAGCAGAGAGTGAGAGGCAGAGAGTGAGAAGCAGAGAGTGAGAGGCAGAGAGTGAGGGCCAGAGAGTGAGAGGCAGGGGGAGGCAGACAGGGAGGCAGGCAGAGAGGCAGAGAGGGAGACAGGGGGAGAGGCAGAGAGGCAGACAGGGAAAGAGGCAGAGAGGCAGACAGGGGGAGAGGCAGAGGGAGAGGCAGAGAGAGAGGCAGAGGGAGAGGCAGACCGGGAGACAGGGCTGGAGGCAGAGAGGGAGACAGGGCTGGAGGCACAAATGGAGACAGGGCTAGAGGCAGACAGGGAGAGGCAGAGAGGGAGAGGCAGAGAGGGAGAGGCAGACAGGGAGAGTCAGGGGAGAGGCAGGGGGAGTCAGGGGGAGAGGTAAAGAGGGAGACAGGGGTAGAGGCAGACATGGAGACAGGGGGAGAGGCAGAGAGGCAGAGAAAAAGACAGGGGTAGAAGCAGAGAGGCAGAGAGGGAGACAGGGGTAGAGGCAGAGAGGCAGAAAGGCAGAGAGGGAGACAGGGGTAGAGGCAGACAGGGAGACAGGCAGACAGGGGTAGAGCCAGAGAGGCAAAAAGGGAGACAGGGGTAGAGGCAGAGAGGGAGACAGAGTAAGAATCTGCTGGGAGCTGATCATCTCTTGGTCTCCCTGGTTATTACAGTACAGGAGTGGTGTAGCCCAGAATGAGGTTACTGTACCCAGACCTACATATAGGGCTGAATACCTGTCCCAACTGCACTCCAACTGTTACCGAAGGGGAGCAAGTTCTGCGCCTTAACCTTGCTGGTACATCATGTATAAATTGTTTCTTATGTTAGCCTTTAATATATAGAACCCTGACATATATTTTCATACTAAGACTATGCTCCGATTAGAGCTTAGTTTAACGTTGGATATGATACTTTAGAAGACTCAGCATTATTTTATACCAACTTCTTTAGGTGCGGCTAATATGAATGTTTTTATAAGCATACTACAGTATCAAATTAGCCATTTTTAGACCCTCTCTGCAGCTTATGTCATTTGTCAAAATTAGGAATGTGGCTTATCTGCAAGTTAGGCTTATATACACTCCCTATTTACTCTCTATTATCATATATCTGCACAGTCAGATGGATACCAGCTAACAAAAAAACATTATTTTACGTCAAATAACGTTTTAAACTTTACATAACGTTATGCCATATTAAAGAGCCTTAGAAAAAAGTTGACATATATCGTTATATAACGTTATAAAATGGTGTATAACGTTATTTGTTTACTGGGATGCACCTAGGGTCTCCAACCATACCAACAGCTATGGTCATGAAAATAACACACGCATGGGCCCATATGGCTGTGTCTCACCAGATCAGGCCAATGTGAAAGAAAGTCTGTTGACCGGGTGCCATCTTTGACCGGGTGTCATCTTTTGACCGGGTGTCATCTTTGACATGGCCACCATAAAGAGAATTTAGTCTCATTTGGAATAAGGTAAAACCCTGTTATTAGGTTTATGAAATAGTTAGACTATGGTTATGAAAGGGTAAATAGAATTAACCACACCTTTATAAGCTGTGGTTAATCCTACCCACCCTTTCATAACCATTGTCTAACTATCTTAAACCACAGCTAGAAGATTATGTGAGTCTAAGTGGAAATAACCAAGGTGTGAATTCCTTTGTCTTGGCCCTCTGCTGTGGTTTATGTAACCTATAGCACAATAACACACAGGTTGATGTGACCAGATCTCCTACTGTGTACCTATAGTCCTGTATAAGGGCCACATACTGCCTCAAGGCCTCATATACCGTAAAACCTCGCGTATAAGCCTAACTCACTTATAAGCCGCACCCTGGCTTTGGGCCGATCCTATAAGCCGCACCAGCGATCTAATTCTGGTGACTTTTATACTGTACTATAGGACCAAAAACGCCCGTATAAGCCGCACCCTGACTCTTTGCCGATCGTATAAGCCGCACTAGCGATCTGATTTGCGTATAAGCCGCGGCCTATACGCGAGGTTTTACGGCACATCTTGTCGCAATACATTGATGGTCCAAATGCTCCGAGCCTTAGTCTGCTGCGGCTATCCCGGGTTATTCTGAAGGCCTAAGAGATATTGGTAAGCATGACCAATAGATATTCAAAAATGACTAAGGCAAAAGAAAATGTGATTAAGGCCTCACCCAAAAAGACTTAGCCTTAAAGACTAAGATAGGTTGGTATCGACTGACAATACCTGAGAGTATTAGCTAACCATAGTTGGGAGCTAAAAATGGAGTTTAAAGATTACCTGTGTAGCTGTTTGCTGTATGAAGGCAACATACTGCTTTAATGCATCATGCCGCTTGTTGCAATGCTGCATCGATGCAGCCCTTGCGAGTAGCTCACCAATGCTGCATTCAAAATCATGCCCACTCTAGAATGGTTGATACACTCCCAAGAGCTTGGCATGACGCATAAATGCAGTTCTGGTGAGTAGGCCTCAAAGTGATATTTGATAATGTATATCTTGATTTGTACCAGGATTTGTATTCTGGCTAGTTTAGTAACCTATATTAAGTCCTGTGAGCTTCTAGCCAGGGCTGTATTCATACCGTATAACAACAAAGGGCATGACGCATAACGGCAAGCTGCGGCCCTTAACGCGCCCATACATGATTAATACACCCGTGGATACCCAGCTGGTCACATGGTCTCTCTGCGTCACAAGCGTCATACGAGACCTATCGTATTACAAATAACGCCCACGACGACTTACATTATTTACACACTATTCAAGATTACCGTCCTATAGCAATATCCATAACAAGTATTAAAGTTTGCTAGAAACTTTGTTATTGTTGAAACAGTTTTAGATTTAAAAAATGATATTAATCTGATGCACCTATGTGGGAGTTTATTTAATATGCGTCTTTATTGCCTGTTGACACTCACATATAACACAGGGGCGACCTTTACCTCTCCATGCTCAGCTTATGTCAGCTCATATGTCATCATTTGTGGGTTCTAATTTTAAGATTATATTGTAATGAATAAACTCCCACACTATGAGTCCCTGCCAGATTGCATGTCAATGTCAAGCCAATACTGATGTCATGATGCATGCAGCAATAAACAAACGGGAGTTACTCACCAATGGAAAGTCCATTTCAATTTCAGATTTCAATCTAAAATAAAATCATATCGACTATTTATAATTCAGTTATTTTATGTACCAACGTAATCTTATTCAATTTTTGAATGAGGCTTTAAATGAGTTGAGCCTGAGGCAGTTAGTGCATTGGTGTTTTTATGTGTCAGAGGGGAAATTTACACCTCTTATTTCATTATTTTTCCTTATTAGAGTTGATTCTTTTCTTCATGTACTCTGCCATTGTGATTTGGTGCGCTGGCTCTCTTCAATTTGCCAGGGCCTTTAAACTCAGATGGTTAATGAACATAGTTGGTTATACAAGATTCTATTTTAGTGCTTCAGGGACATTTCAAGACCCCTGTATTTCTGAGGCTCTTACAAGACCCGCACTCCATGACTAATACTGACACCACCCACACTCCATGACTAATACTGACACCACCCACACTCCATGACTAATACTGACACCACCCGCACTACCATGGATGTATCACAATGCCAGCTCACTGTGGGCCTTAGGCACCCAGCAAATTAGTTCCAGATTGTTTCACCCTGTTTTACCCCTGGAACTGTGTGCTCATTTCGTGCATTTTGTGTGACATGTAAACCATATAACAGACTCACACACACTGACACAGTGTTCCATGGAACAGATTCACACAGTTCTGACGGATTTTTAAAAAGCTTATTCACACCAAATGACTAAATATATAATGACCTAAACCAAAATGTTTAGTCATGTATTTTTAGTTTCATTATGAATTACTAAAAGATAGGAAATTCTGTAATACTTTTTACAACCAGTAGTATTTGACATAGATAGTCATAGCACACTATTGGTGTGTGTGCTGCTGGTTTGTACAAACTCATTTGATAAGGTTCCTAGCATTTCAACATAGGGCTGATGAATAAATATACCATTATAACCATCAACATTAGACTTCACATGAGCAGCAGGAGATATCCAGGCTTTTATCCAAACATGATGACCAGAGGAAAGGTGTCTAGCATCTGGACCTCTTAATGCTGCTTTCATTAAAATGATATGGCATCTATTTATAAACATAATGAATGTTAATAGAAGGACAGGTGCATTGTCTGGTTCACAATACATTGGGACCCTGTTTAGATACTTATAGCTAAAGAAAATCATTCTCTTTAATCAGGAAAAGGGGTACAATCAAATTTGATGACACCTAGTGTCTCACATAACAGGTATTTGTGTGATGCAGTGTCACCTAGTTTCCCTTCTGGCACACACTCACACATCTTCAAACATAACCATTATCACTTTGTCAAGTTGGAATAGTGCATGGTTTTGACACCAGGTGTCATCTTTGTTGTTCCTTGTTATTCTCATTGGTGAAATGGAATCATTTTCATTGTTTATAACCATAATAACATGTTGTCAATGCAACTTAGACACAGCTATACACCTATAATTCTATCAAGTTTCATTAGTGATTGAAAAACACACCATATGATTTGATTAACGGGATTAAGAGGGACAGACCACAGACACCTTTCCTCTGGTAATCTTGTTTGGATAAAGGTCTGACCTTTTCTTACATGGGTATACAGCTGATATTTGGCATGAATTGTACACAACTTCATCAGGCCTACACTACCATGGTAGGAATCTTATTGAATGAGATAGTATGCCCATATACAGCAGGGAGTGCACTAACAGTTTTCTGCCATGGTGCCCTATGCCAACTTCTAAATATAATGAGTATTACAAACTAAACAGACTTTCCTTTCTTTTTCAAAAAAATCAAAGAAGTGAAACAATATAGTTGGAAACATTTTTGTGCCATGGTACATGATGCTGTGTGAATATGTGTGAATTTGTGTGAATATGTGTGAGTATGTGCCATTTCTTGTCCTATGGGGTATGGTGTCATATTGTGCCAATTAGTTCCATAGGACAACAGTCACACAAAGTGCACGTTCCAGAAACTAAGTCAAACTAATTTGCTGGGCAGTGTCTAATTTCAACCATTTAGCCATTTAAGCTAAACTTGAGTACTGCATAGTACTGCCATGTATCCCTTGTTGCTGTGATGCATGAATGCAGCCCTCTCTATAGTCCACTCACCAGTCCTGCATTCATGCACCCTGACAGCATTTTGGAGCGTATCGATCAGACTGTGGGAATGGCATGATGCATGAATGTACTCCTGGTAGGTTACTCACCAGGGGTACATTAATGTGTCATGACAACAAAGGGGATAGCACATTAAAGCACTATTCTGCCCTGAAACTATTTACCTTAATTATGAAAAGTTCAACACTCAACCATCCTCCTTAGGTAGTTCACCAGGTACAATTACTGTGATGTCTGAGACGATGATACATACATAATGCCTTGGGCACCAAAGTACTTTAATCAACCATGAGTCAATGACAGCTCACCTTGGGTGTGTGTGTGTGGGGGGGGGGTAACATTGGTGGTGTTTGACATTAACCCTTTGAGGCATGAATGAAGCCATGGTGAGTTACTGACCAGGCCTACATTCATGTGTCATGACAACAAAGGGATACGCCCATTACAGCATTATTTTGCCTTTGAGGATATTGTGTACCCTCTTCTTCTTATGCAAAAATTATACCTTTAAACTCCTATAATATTAAGATTCATTGTCAGAGCATTGTGTATTATGTGCCATCATCCAGATTCATGGGGGTTAGAGGGTGGTTGCTAAGGATGGAATGTGCAAGGAACAAAATCGTTATCCTTTAGGTTATTTTTCTTTAATTCAAATATCTGATTGCTCTAATGTGTTCTAACCATGATTTACTAGGGAACCGTGTCTCATTTTATTTAACAGCTTACAATAATAACCTTCCTCGAAGTTGACTTTTTTACAGGCGAGTCAGCGAGTTCACTGACTCGTCTCGCTTGAAGTCCATTTTCCACCACTTATAATTGTTTCTAATGCCTAAAAAGGTGACAACTTGAAGAAAACATATTATTCTTTGTTAATCCGCAATAATTTACTACTTACATGGTCAAATTAAGGAGGATTGATTGATTTTCGGCAAAGTTAAGTCGCCGAAACTTGACTCGTCGGATTCTTGAAATTTGTCCATTTTTTTACGACATAAAAAATGACATCCGGTTTACTCGGGGGTCGGCACGAACATCTTTATCTTCCGAAATAGAGCATATTGCGGACTTTCAAGGTAATATTATTACTCCTACAGGTAATATCTAGGCAGTTGCGGACATTTTGGACAGTATAACCGTCTTTATAAAAAAATAATTTGTTTATCGAGCGCTTCGGCAATCTCCGGTATCAAAATCCAACATGGCGGACAGTGGGACGCCGAGGGACGATGATTCGGTACCAAATTGGCTAATTTCATGGATTACAGCTAAAATATGCAAGGTAAGTCTGCAATTTCTGTTGTCATTGATAGATTAGGCTCCTCTTTTATGGGGGTTGAAATTGCGGACAGCTCAGTGGCCGGGCTATTCCGCAAAATGACGAAGACCGGCCCTTAAACTTGACAAGGCCAAAAAACAGAGCCAATGATCAAATGATAGAAGTTGGAATGACAGCGTGGCTGGTCACCCCCGTTGAAAAATGCTTCAACCAATTTTTCTGGGGGGCTAGGGCCTAATTCAGCTATTGTACGTCCAAATATAGGATGTTTTGTAACGCTTAGGCTTTGTTTCCATTAAATATAACGTATTTTAACCCCCAAACGAAGCCAATGGAAAAAAAAAGATATCGTCTTTAGCTTAATGTGGGTCAACGATCAGCTGATCGGCGCCAAGCAGTTTCGTGATACCCCCCAGCCCGATATCCCTTTAGCCTTGTGTGGTTGGGGGTGACTTGAAACCGACATAGACCTGACTGTCATTTCTCAACTTGAATCAAATTTCTTGAAAATGGCTCATATCGAAGGTAAATCTCAACCAATAGTCACCTTATTAGGCTCGTTAGATGCAGAAATGTCCTATTTATTAGGCCCTAGTGTGTCAGCCCTCCATCCCCCCTACTTTTTGTGAAATTTGACATTGTTTGGGAATTTTGGCGAGTAGAACGCTTCGACTTAGACTCTTTTGCATAGCGCCAAACGAAGCATCTCGGCGAGAGGATTTCAGAAATGTAAAATTTGTCTCTCTATCATTTTTAGTTCTATAGATACGGGCATGTCTTTCACAAACATTTGGTTTGGGGCAGGGCACCCCCTTGAAGCAAAAAAAAATTTGAGCCCCCCCCCCCCTTGTCAGGTTTCAGGATTGAGACGCTACCCGGTAGTGCTTTAACATAGGGAGTCTATGGGCGCCGAGTGACAGTGGCTCGATGCAAACATGAAAACTGCTCTTTAAAATTGTACAAGGGGGGGGGGGGGCCCAAAATATTTTTTTCTGAACTCCCAAGTCTTAGGCCTTTCTAATGATACGATTCATTAAGAAATGCAACATGTAGAAGTCACTTTTCACATACGGGCACGACCCTTAAACATGAATACTACTAGAATAACTTGAAAATTTTTTTTTGTTTGGGGGGGTTGGAGCAATTTTTGGGATCTGCCCTTAATATGTATCAAAGATGACATGTTTAATATCCCAGATTGCGATATCCCATTAAAAAAAAAAAATCTTTATGACCCCCCCAGCCCCCCTGAGTTTGGGTCAATTCACCACCCCAACCCTGTTGAAATCCTATATACAGCCTCGTGGCTGATCAACTGAAAATATGCTCTAAAATATTGTACAAGGGGGGGGGGGCCCAAAATATTTTTTAATGAACTCTCCTGTATTGGGCCTTTCTAATGATACGATTCATTAAGTTATCCAACAAGTAGAAGTGACTAAACCAATAGCGGCAGGACCCTCAAACATGAATACTACTAGAATAACTTGAAAAATTGCTCAACGACAAGCCCTTTTTTGGGGGGATTAGAGCAATTTTTGGGATCTGCCCTTAATATATGCCAAAAGAAGACATGTTAAATATCCAAGTTTCCGCTATCCCATTGAAAGAAAAATTCTTTATGACCCCCCAAGCCCCCCCTGAGTTTGGGTCAATTCACCATCCCAACCCTGTTGAAATCCTATATACGGTCTCGTGGCTGATCAACTTGAGTTTGCTTTTTTGGATTTATGGATATTTTGGGGCCCCAAACATTTCTGAGCCTCAGATAATAGTAAAGTAGACATGCTGAAGTACCACCTATTTTTTTCCTGACCCAAAAAGACCCATTTTTGACCCAAATAGAGCAGGCGAGACTCTACCCGGTAGTGCTTCAACATAGCGAGTCTATCCCCGCCAACCGACAGTGGCCCGATCCAAACTGAAAATATGCTCAAAATTTGAACACAAGGGGGGGGGGGGGGCCCAAAATATTTTTTAATGAACTCTCCTGTATTGGGCCTTTCTAATGATACGATTCATTAAGTTATCCAACAAGTAGAAGTGACTAAACCAATAGCGGCAGGACCCTCAAACATGAATACTACTAGAATAACTTGAAAAATTGCTCAACGACAAGCCCTTTTTTGGGGGGATTAGAGCAATTTTTGGGATCTGCCCTTAATATATGCCAAAAGAAGACATGTTAAATATCCAAGTTTCCGCTATCCCATTGAAAGAAAAATTCTTTATGACCCCCCAAGCCCCCCCTGAGTTTAGGTCAATTCACCATCCCAACCCTGTTGAAATCCTATATACGGTCTCGTGGCTGATCAACTTGAGTTTGCTTTTTTGGATTTATGGATATTTTGGGGCCCCAAACATTTCTGAGCCTCAGATAATAGTAAAGTAGACATGCTGAAGTACCACCTATTTTTTTCCTGACCCAAAAAGACCCATTTTTGACCCAAATAGAGCAGGCGAGACTCTACCCGGTAGTGCTTCAACATAGCGAGTCTATCCCCGCCAACCGACAGTGGCCCGATCCAAACTGAAAATATGCTCAAAATTTGAACACAAGGGGGGGGGGGGGGCCAAAATATTTTTTAATGAACTCTCCTGTATTGGGCCTTTCTAATGATACGATTCATTAAGTTATCCAACAAGTAGAAGTGACTAAACCAATAGCGGCAGGACCCTCAAACATGAATACTACTAGAATAACTTGAAAAATTGCTCAACGACAAGCCCTTTTTTGGGGGGATTAGAGCAATTTTTGGGATCTGCCCTTAATATATGCCAAAAGAAGACATGTTAAATATCCAAGTTTCCGCTATCCCATTGAAAGAAAAATTCTTTATGACCCCCCAAGCCCCCCCTGAGTTTGGGTCAATTCACCATCCCAACCCTGTTGAAATCCTATATACGGTCTCGTGGCTGATCAACTTGAGTTTGCTTTTTTGGATTTATGGATATTTTGGGGCCCCAAACATTTCTGAGCCTCAGATAATAGTAAAGTAGACATGCTGAAGTACCACCTATTTTTTTCCTGACCCAAAAAGACCCATTTTTGACCCAAATAGAGCAGGCGAGACTCTACCCGGTAGTGCTTCAACATAGCGAGTCTATCCCCGCCAACCGACAGTGGCCCGATCCAAACTGAAAATATGCTCAAAATTTGAACACAAGGGGGGGGGGGGGGCCCAAAATATTTTTTAATGAACTCTCCTGTATTGGGCCTTTCTAATGATACGATTCATTAAGTTATCCAACAAGTAGAAGTGACTAAACCAATAGCGGCAGGACCCTCAAACATGAATACTACTAGAATAACTTGAAAAATTGCTCAACGACAAGCCCTTTTTTGGGGGGATTAGAGCAATTTTTGGGATCTGCCCTTAATATATGCCAAAAGAAGACATGTTAAATATCCAAGTTTCCGCTATCCCATTGAAAGAAAAATTCTTTATGACCCCCCAAGCCCCCCCTGAGTTTAGGTCAATTCACCATCCCAACCCTGTTGAAATCCTATATACGGTCTCGTGGCTGATCAACTTGAGTTTGCTTTTTTGGATTTATGGATATTTTGGGGCCCCAAACATTTCTGAGCCTCAGATAATAGTAAAGTAGACATGCTGAAGTACCACCTATTTTTTTCCTGACCCAAAAAGACCCATTTTTGACCCAAATAGAGCAGGCGAGACTCTACCCGGTAGTGCTTCAACATAGCGAGTCTATCCCCGCCAACCGACAGTGGCCCGATCCAAACTGAAAATATGCTCAAAATTTGAACACAAGGGGGGGGGGGGGGCCAAAATATTTTTTAATGAACTCTCCTGTATTGGGCCTTTCTAATGATACGATTCATTAAGTTATCCAACAAGTAGAAGTGACTAAACCAATAGCGGCAGGACCCTCAAACATGAATACTACTAGAATAACTTGAAAAATTGCTCAACGACAAGCCCTTTTTTGGGGGGATTAGAGCAATTTTTGGGATCTGCCCTTAATATATGCCAAAAGAAGACATGTTAAATATCCAAGTTTCCGCTATCCCATTGAAAGAAAAATTCTTTATGACCCCCCAAGCCCCCCCTGAGTTTGGGTCAATTCACCATCCCAACCCTGTTGAAATCCTATATACGGTCTCGTGGCTGATCAACTTGAGTTTGCTTTTTTGGATTTATGGATATTTTGGGGCCCCAAACATTTCTGAGCCTCAGATAATAGTAAAGTAGACATGCTGAAGTACCACCTATTTTTTTCCTGACCCAAAAAGACGCATTTTTGACCCAAATAGAGCAGGCGAGACTCTACCCGGTAGTGCTTCAACATAGCGAGTCTATCCCCGCCAACCGACAGTGGCCCGATCCAAACTGAAAATATGCTCAAAATTTGAACACAAGGGGGGGGGGGGGGGGGCCAAAATATTTTTTAATGAACTCTCCTGTATTGGGCCTTTCTAATGATACGATTCATTAAGTTATCCAACAAGTAGAAGTGACTAAACCAATAGCGGCAGGACCCTCAAACATGAATACTACTAGAATAACTTGAAAAATTGCTCAACGACAAGCCCTTTTTTGGGGGGATTAGAGCAATTTTTGGGATCTGCCCTTAATATATGCCAAAAGAAGACATGTTAAATATCCAAGTTTCCGCTATCCCATTGAAAGAAAAATTCTTTATGACCCCCCAAGCCCCCCCTGAGTTTGGGTCAATTCACCATCCCAACCCTGTTGAAATCCTATATACGGTCTCGTGGCTGCTCAACTAGAGTTTGCTTTTTTGGATTTATGGATATTTTGGGGCCCCAAACATTTCTGAGCCTCAGATAATAGTAAAGTAGACATGCTGAAGTACCACCTATTTTTTTCCTGACCCAAAAAGACCCACTTTTGACCCAAATAGAGCAGGCGAGACTCTACCCGGTAGTGCTTTAACATAGCGAGTCTATCCGCGCCGACCGACAGTGGCCCGATCCAAACTGAAAATATGCTCTTAATTATTGTACAAGGGGGGGGGGGCCCAAAATATTTTTTAATGAACTCTCCTGTATTAGGCCTTTCTAATGATACGATTCATTAAGAAATCCAACAAGTAGAAGTGACTAAACCAATAGCGGCAGGACCCTCAAACATGAATACTACTAGAATAACTTGAAAAAATGCTCAACGACAAGCCCTTTTTTGGGGGGGTTGGAGCAATTTTTGGGATCTGCCCTCAATATGTGGCAAAGAAGACATGTTAAATATCCAAGTTTCCGCTATCCCATTGAAAGAAAAATTCTTTATGACCCCCCAAGCCCCCCCTGAGTTTGGGTCAATTCACCATCCCAACCCTGTTGAAATCCTATATACGGTCTCGTGGCTGATCAACTTGAGTTTGCTTTTTTGGATTTATGGATATTTTGGGGCCCCAAACATTTCTGAGCCTCAGATAATAGTAAAGTAGACATGCTGAAGTACCACCTATTTTTTTCCTGACCCAAAAAGACCCACTTTTGACCCAAATAGAGCAGGCGAGACTCTACCCGGTAGTGCTTTAACATAGCGAGTCTATCCGCGCCGACCGACAGTGGCCCGATCCAAACTGAAAATATGCTCAAAATTTGAACACAAGGGGGGGGGAGGCCAAAATATTTTTTTTCAAACTCCCCTGTATTAGGCCTTTCTAATGATACGATTCATTAAGAAATCCAACAAGTAGAAGTGACTAAACCAATAGCGGCAGGACCCTCAAACATAAATACTACTAGAATAACTTGAAAAATGCTCAACGACAAGCCCTTTTTTGGGGGGGTTAGAGCAATTTTTTGGATCTGCCCTCAATATGTGGCAAAGAAGACATGTTAAATATCCAAGTTTCCGCTATCCCATTGAAAGAAAAATTCTTTATGACCCCCCAAGCCCCCCCTGAGTTTGGGTCAATTCACCATCCCAACCCTGTTGAAATCCTATATACGGTCTCGTGGCTGCTCAACTTGAGTTTGCTTTTTTGGATTTATGGATATTTTGGGGCCCCAAACATTTCTGAGCCTCAGATAATAGTAAAGTAGACATGCTGAAGTACCACCTATTTTTTTCCTGACCCAAAAAGACCCACTTTTGACCCAAATAGAGCAGGCGAGACTCTACCCGGTAGTGCTTTAACATAGCGAGTCTATCCGCGCCGACCGACAGTGGCCCGATCCAAACTGAAAATATGCTCAAAATTTGAACACAAGGGGGGGGGGGCCAAAATATTTTTTTTCAAACTCCCCTGTATTAGGCCTTTCTAATGATACGATTCATTAAGAAATCCAACAAGTAGAAGTGACTAAACCAATAGCGGCAGGACCCTCAAACATGAATACCACTAGAATAACTTGAAAAATGCTCAACGGCAAGCCCTTTTTTGGGGGGGTTAGAGCAATTTTTGGGATCTGCCCTCAATATGTGGCAAAGAAGACATGTTAAATATCCAAGTTTCCGCTATCCCATTGAAAGAAAAATTCTTTATGACCCCCCAAGCCCCCCCTGAGTTTGGGTCAATTCACCATCCCAACCCTGTTGAAATCCTATATACGGTCTCGTGGCTGCTCAACTTGAGTTTGCTTTTTTGGATTTATGGATATTTTGGGGCCCCAAACATTTCTGAGCCTCAGATAATAGTAAAGTAGACATGCTGAAGTACCACCTTTTTTTTTTCCTGACCCAAAAAGACCCATTTTTGACCCAAATAGAGCAGGCGAGACTCTACCCGGTAGTGCTTTAACATAGCGAGTCTATCCGCGCCGACCGACAGTGGCCCGATCCAAACTGAAAATATGCTCAAAATTTGAACACAAGGGGGGGGGGGCAAATTATTTTTTTTTGAACTCCCCTGTATTAGGCCTTTCTAATGATACGATTCATTAAGAAATCCAACAAGTAGAAGTGACTAAACCAATAGCGGCAGGACCCTCAAACATAAATACTACTAGAATAACTTGAAAAATGCTCAACGACAAGCCCTTTTTTGGGGGGGTTGGAGCAATTTTTGGGATCTGCCCTTAATATGTGGCAAAGAAGACATGTTAAATATCCAAGTTTCCGCTATCCCATTGAAAGAAAAATTCTTTATGACCCCCCAAGCCCCCCCTGAGTTTGGGTCAATTCACCATCCCAACCCTGTTGAAATCCTATATACGGTCTCGTGGCTGATCAACTTGAGTTTGCTTTTTTGGATTTATGGATATTTTGGGGCCCCAAACATTTCTGAGCCTCAGATAATAGTAAAGAAGACATGCTGAAGTACCACCTATTTTTTTCCTGACCCAAAAAGACCCACTTTTGACCCAAATAGAGCAGGCGAGACTCTACCCGGTAGTGCTTCAACATAGCGAGTCTATCCCCGCCGACTGACAGTGGCCCGATCCAAACTGAAAATATGCTCTAAAATATTGTACAAGGGGGGGGGGGCCAAAATATTTTTTAATGAACTCTCCTGTGTTAGGTCTTTCTAATGATACCCTGTATTTAACACTCAGAAAGGTTAATAGAGCTGTCTGTGGTTTAATACATGTAAATACCCAGTAGTGACTTTGAATAAGAGGCCATGGTTCTTCAGAAGAAAAAGTTCTTTTTCTGCCATTTTATATGTAAATTCTTATATTTTCCAGTGAACGTGAGCGGTACAAGTGGGAGTCGCACAGACGGGAGCCACGTGAGCGGGAGTCGCCGGAGTCGCAGGAGCGGGAGCCCTGGCCACGTGGACACAGCACTCAGAACCTTGATCAGGGGCCCCACAACACGTGTAGGGGCTCCACAACATGCCTAGGGGCTCCACAACACGTGTAGGGGCTCCACAACATGCTAGGGGCTCCACAACATGAGTAGGGGCTCCACAACATGTGTAGGGGCTCCATACCACGCCTAGGGGCTCCACAACACGTGTAGAGGCTCTACAACACGTGTAAGGGCTCCATACCACGCCTAGGGGCTCCACACCATGACTAGGGGCTCCATACCATGCCTAGGGGCTCCACAACATGACTAGGGGCTCTACAACACGTGTAGGGGCTCTTCAACACATGTAGGGGCTCCATACCACACCTAGGGGCTCCACAACATGACTAGGGGCTCCACAACATGTGTAGGAGCTCCACAACATGTGTAGGGGCTCCATACCACGCCTAGGGGCTCCACACCATGACTATGGGCTCCATACCATGCCTAGGGGCTCCACAACATGACTAGGGGCTCTACAACACGTGTAGGGGCTCTTCAACACATGTAGGGGCTCCATACCACACCTAGGGGCTCCACAACATGACTAGGGGCTCCACAACATGTGTAGGAGCTCCACAACACGTGTAGGGGCTCCATACCACGCCTAGGGGCTCCACACCATGACTAGGGGCTCCATACCACGCCTAGGGACTCCACAACATGACTAGGGGCTCTACAACATGTGTAGGGGCTCCACAACACGTGTAGGGGCTCCATACCACGCTTAGGGGCTCCCCTACACTCATACTAGCCCTTTAAATATGGACTTCATGAGAGGGAATTTCAGATACAAGTCAGGCAAGAAACCCATCTGGAAACTGTTCAACATATCTAGGAAACTCATCCACATGTTTAGGAACTCTTCAATGGGTCTAGAAACTCTATATCTAGGAATTCCACTAGACATTTAGAAAGTCTAGGAACTCTTCAATATATCAATCTTCATGCAAGTCATTGCTGCCCCTCTAATTATTAATAAAATTGGTTTCCATTATAACAGAAGGAATTCCTTTGTCATTTATAACCTCTATGTCATCAAGTAAACAAATTTCCTCACTATCTTTGAAATAAATCCCAAACACACCTCCAAATGCCTAATGTGTTTCCAAACACAACCCCTTCCAAAATAGTAAATCCAGTATCTTCTCAAACAAGTGAGGGCTAGCAAACAGATGGAATCTGTTTGCGCCCTCACTTGTTAATATTCCTATTATTAAGGTCTGCAGAACTGTTCAAAGTACAAAAAAAAGAGATTTTTCAATTTTATTGATTTCCCCCCATTTTACCTACTTTGTACAGGTCTGTGGACCTTAAAAATGGAAGAATCCACAAAATGAGACACTGTTTCCTAATAAATCATATCTAGAGCACATTTGGATAATCAAAACTGTGTATTCAAAGGAAATTCCATCCCATAGAGCAGTTTTAAGAAAAATAACCTAAAACAAACGTTTTTGTTCCATTCACATTCGAACCCTAGCAAGGGTCATTATTTTCCAAGAAATATGAAAGGGTATATTATACAATAATTTTGTTGTGTAATAGATAAATCTTTGATGACCGCTCATCAAATTTTAGACAATTGAACCTCAGATTTTTGTCTGAGAAGAGGAGGGTACACAGTATCCTTAAACTATGTACTGTATTCAACCCTCAATTAATGCCGATTAGATAGTCCAATAGGCAGTATCCCTGTGATATCGGAGACAAAGATACATACAGATTTTCTTGAAGTACTTTGATTCACTTTGAATTGATAACAGCTCACCTTGGGGTGGGCGGTAACCTTGGCAGTCTCTCACATTAACCCTTTGAGAGCGGCATACTGCTGAAACGCACCATGTATATTGTCGTCATGAGGCATTAATGAACACTGTAAAAAATGTCTAACACACAAATATATTTAACACACTTGAGCGTGAACACACTTTTCTCAACACGTTTACACACTTTTTTGTCAAATGTGTGTAGAGAATAAGAGTATGTACGTATACACACATTTTTATTGACACCAGATGGCACCACAAGCATTATTTAAAAAATGTCAGTCACAATTCAAGATTGTAATTGCACTTTTGATCTTGTTTACTGATTTGATATCAACTTTTAAACATAATAATGAAGTGTAACTTCAATGGATGCATGTATCTTAGAAGTTATAATCCCTTTGAAGACTGAATATCCTGTCCTAGGGAGTTCTAACCAATGTGGAAGGTATAGGACACCTTTCCAGTGTGTTCAGCTATAATATAAGTCAATGTGTAATTGAAATCTGCATAAGGTCATTCCGTACAAGGCTTTGCTATGTATGATGGCTGCCACAATTAGCCACCATTGCACTGGTGGCTATTCATGCTGTGGTTAATGAAATTTTGCCTGTTGGTGCACTAGGGGTATTCCGCCAGCAGCCAGTGCCAGGCAATGTTGAATAACAGGCTTAATATAAACACTTTATAAAGCAACACACATATAAATATCACTTTCTCTTACACACTTTGCATCTTACACACTTTTTATGTCAACACAATTTTAAGATTAACACACTTTTAACAAAAGTGTGTAGTGTGTTCAAAAAAGGGTGTGTAAATTAAGTATACAAAAAAGTGTGCTACAAAAGTGTGTTAAGTTAACACACATTTTTTAGAGTGAAGCCTTGGTGAGTTACTAACCAGGGTTGGGTCCATTAACCATGAGGAGTAAGGCAATAGATAGCAGGTTCTCTCTGCCAACCTGCTCTGGGTTGGCCCACATATAACACCAACGTGCCTGTATTATTCTCTGGGTTCTAACCTGCTATAGGATGGTGCTACCTGTTGGCATAAGGTAGATCTAAATGGTTAGACAAGTTGGCGCTGGACATCCCCATGAAGTCCAATTTGTGCACTTCTCAATGTGCATTTTTGATTAATTAGTGTATGGTTTATGCATACATAACATCTCAATGTCATATTGGATACATCTCCCAAGTCAGATTTAAAAATTTCATATCATAAAGCCGAAATGAATGAGAATTGAAGAATTAAATTTTGCTTGGAGAGTGACCAACCATCTGTGTGGAGAGTGAAAGGAGAGTAAGTAAATGTTAACTGAGTTGAGCCTGTCTTGGGGCTACTTCACAACTATGTAGCCCTTGTGTCTCTTTTATCTACACTATATAACTGATAAGCTGCCAAGTGCCACAGTGGGATCTCGTGAATTCACGCTCCTGACAAGAGAATTAGCATGAGAGTTTGTGTCCTACCAAAATGGCATCCTACATATATAAGGCTCTCTGGAGGATCGTGGTAGAGGCTCTGCACATTTCTGCATTCTGAGCATAAACCATTAAAGCAGCATGGGGCCCTTAATGGGTCAAACTAATTAAACTAGTCATAACTGGGTAAACATCAGAATATGGCTGCACCTGCCTTCAAACCTGAGGTACTTAGTTGCTGACATCAGATGACATCCGTTAAACAGGTCCCTTACCTTCATTATAAACAGTTCAGAAACCAATCACCCAATGTAGATAGTTCTACTAGCAGTATCACTGTGATATATGACACGAAGATTGTTGGTTGATGTAAGTAGGCTCCTGTAAATGTATCTTGAAGCAATTACATGATAAACCAGCTCATTGAGAGGTCATCAGAGTGTCATCAGTGAGTTCATCTCAGATCCTTATGTTATGTAAGCTTTAAACCGCAGCGGGCACGGAGCAAAGCATTTCACACCTCTTGTATACTGCATACAGCTAGTAGTTTAAATAGGCCTTGTACCAATCTGTAGGGGTATTCAGTGAAGGGAGCCTATAAGACCTATAAGGCTCCCCTCACTGTATTTCACGTACAGCTTGGTACTCGTCTTAAAACTACTACTTATCATCACTTGTTGTTGTAATCAGTAGACCAATCCAGATGAAGATCAACATATGTTAAAAAGCACATCCCAACCCTTGGAGGACAGTATGATACCTTAATGCATCATGCCCTTAGTCATCATGATGCATGAATGCATCCCTGGCGAGTAACTCGTGATAGCTGCATTCAAGCATTGTGCTCATCCTGATGGGTTGAGACAATCCAAAAGGGTCGGCATGATGCACTAATGCAGCATGCAGCTGCATTGGTGCATCATGCCAACAAATGTCACTTTAAATTATTCTTCCTTAAATGGTTAAAAGCTGCATACTCCTACTAATGTGTGTTGCCTGTCAACCTTTGTTTGTGATCCCTTTATTGCATTGTTGTTAAGGAGTAATAGTAGACATCTGTATTGTGTATATAATGTATCTCATTTTATAAAACTGTATAACCATCTTTGTATCATTGTATATATCATCTTCGTATTGGCAACATATGTGTTCAACACAAGACAGTATCAAAATAAGTATCATCATTTTCTGCCATAAATTTCCACATGTACTTATCCTATGACTTTGGTAATAAAAACATTTTAAAACCAAAAAAAAACACATGCGTCATGACTTAGGGCAGTATTGATATTAACCCTTTGAGAACGGCATACTGCTGCAATGTGCCATGTACATTGTCATCATTACCCACCAGGTACGGGTTCATTAACCATGACGAGTAAAGTAATAGAGCATAAAATCACTATATGAGGCCCTAAATCGACATCTGATGCTAACACTCTTCAATGTGCACATAAATAGCACATTATCTTTGCCAAATAGTTGGCCCACATATAGCACCCACTTGTCTGTGGGCTCTAACATGCTATGGGATGGTGCTACCTGCTGGTACACAGTTGATCTAAATGGTAGGACAAGTTGGCCCTGGGCATCTTTGTAAAGTCTGCTTTGTGCACTTTTCAAAGTGTATTTTTGATTAATTAGTGTGTGGTTTATGCATAACATCTCAATGTCATATTTGATACATCTTCCAAGTCAGATTTTAAGATTCCTGCACCTGCCCTCAAAGTTGAGTTACTTAGTTGTTGACGTCAGAAAAGTCCATGTAACAGGCCCCTTACCTTCAGTATAGACACTTCAGAAACCAATCACCCAATGTAGATAGTTTTACAGGCAGTATTACTCTGAAACATGAGACAAAGATTGTTCAATGATGTAAGTAGACCATTGTGAATGTCTGTTGCAGGAGCAGTTATCGTAAAAACCTTGCATTGAAGCCACGGCTAGTATGGGGAGTCAGATCGCCTGTGCGGCTTATAGGATGGCCACCAGTGGGGTGTGACTTAGATGTGAGTTTTCCAGGTGTAAACTACAGTACTAAAGTCGCCATAATCAGACCCCTGGTACAGCTAATAAGAGTCTAGGTGTGGCTTATACTGGAGGTTTTATGGTATAGGCTAAATGGCTCGTTGGGGGTAAATGTCACGTAGAGGTGATAACATGCATCATGACAAAGGGCAATGAACTATAGCCACTGCAAAATGTAAAGTAAAACGTGGGAAATATCTCATCAAATGATTTTAACCTACAAAAAGGTAAAGGCCCAAGGCAATCTGTTTTATTTGTGTCCAATTAAGATTAATCTGCAGCTGTTTTTCTGCAACTCCTTACAGAAGAATGTTGCTAAGGGAAGACAAGTGTAGTGCAGTCCTGGTGAGTAACTCGCCAGGACTGCATTGGCACATGCCAACCATTCAGAAATGTCTGAACCCCATAGGCTGGGCATGATGCTTGAATGCATTTCTGGCATGGCTGCCTGCAAGCATGATGACAAGAAAGGTGTGATTCATGATGAATCATGCCGTCCTTTAGGTGTTAACAGGATGATATGTGGTATGTGCAAAAAACATCTAAACCCCGGCCTATCGGGTGTGACCTTCTTTTGACCAATCAGAATATTCTATTTCAGTTATTAATTAGGAGATAGCACTGCTCTTATGAGAATTCCTACTTACGCAATTATGGAAAATCCTTTTCTCCTAAAAGAAGACAGACTGTCTAAGAAGCATGGACCCTAATTAGTTGTTACATACAAAAAGAGCTAAGTACTTCAGTAAAATGCTGATGCAGTTTGACATTCCGTTACAAATGCTTGCCTCATGCCTCTGGCAAACGCTATAGGGTTGACACACTGTACAGTGCAATTCTGGCGAGTAGCTTGCAGGCTCAGTGTTTATGTATCATGATGGCAAATGAAGATCATGCCTTGAGGCATCATGCTTTTAGAACGGTTGACACAGAGCACATTTCTATAAATACAGTATCAGAATGTGTGTCGTTGCAAGAATTTTTGCATTGAAAGGAGTATTTTAAAGGTATAGACCAGGGTCTACGCATACCGCACCTGGTCACATTGAAACCCACAAATTGTGGTACATGTACAACTAACGCAATTCTTACCCAACAACCTGGCATGTAAACAATGTATCTACAATCTTCACAGGCAAAACAAAGATACATTGTGGTAAAGGATTTTATTTTGAGACTCCACAATTATCTCCAAAGAATGATTCTACGACCAATGTGACCAGGCCTTGGAGTATATCCATTCAGACAATTCTAACCTTCTCAGCTGTGGGCCACCCTGGTCACTATCTCCAGAAATCTATGGGCCCAGATTTGTGCTGTGGAAGAAAATCATATCAATTCCTGATCTATCTGTGTCAAAGTGAAACCAAATTTCCTCATTTTGTCAAGTCTTTATCTTTCAAACGACATATTACATAACTATACTTATCAGGTTTATTCACCTCAAATTCTTTATAAATGTTCCGGGGCCGCTCAGGCTCATGAGAAGGTAATCTATAGAAAACTACTGACCTGGTCCAAAAATTAGGGCATTGGCTCCTGGGCCAATGTTAGTGTCTACCCCTGATTCTCCTCTATACACACTTATACCACAGCCGGCACGGAGAACAAAGCATTTCACACCTCTTGTATACTGTATACAGCTAGTGGCATAAAGTAGTTATAGGACCAATCTGTAGGGGTATTCAGTGAAGGAGCCTATGAGGCTCTTTCACTGTATTTCGCGTACAGATTGGTACACACCCCATAACTACTACACAACGGCATAACAGCTTAACAGTTAGCGAACATTATGATCCAGCTACTTCACAACTTATCACTCCATTTATCCATGTCATTATTCAGCTACAGTGTTTCAATATGAGTTTAAAACTATCTCCACATAGAAAAAAGGGAATATATCCTATGGAAAACTTGGATGAGTGGTTTCTCCTATGGTTAGACCAACGCAACAAGAAAGGTGACATTTTCATAATAAAGTGTTAACATTGGTTTGAGTAGAATCCTCATAACATTGTCTATAATGGCTATTTTTGTGAATATTTCATATTGGGTGAGTTACAGGACGATTATCTTTCAAATAGTTTATATTAAAATGCAGGATTCTGAGGTTATATTTATATATGTATCTGTCACTACAGCACTGTTTAAAAAGTCAGCCATTCTTGCTGCATTTGTCTATAGTTGCAATTGGGGGTGCCATGTGTCAAAGCAGCCATCTTTTTTTGTACTAACCCACGCATGTTAACCCTTTAAGGAAGGCATGATGCCTTAATGCATCATGTCCATAGGCGTCATGATACATGCATGCAGCCATGGATAGTGACAGGCCAGTGCTGCATTCAAGCATCATGCCAACCCTACGGTGTTGAGACACTCCCGAAGGGTCAGCATGATGCACCAATACAGCCACAGCGAGTTACTCGCCGGGGCTGTATTGGTGCATCATGTCACAAATGTCATCTTTTAGCGACATGCCGTCCTTAGGGTTAAAGCAGTGGGCAACGTTCTCTTTTTACTAGTAGAGACCTTATCCCGGTATGTTATAATTCAGCAGTTTAAATCATTTTAAGCCAATATTCTGTTCATCCATAAAAAACATTTATACAGAGTTAACTAAGATATTAACTAAAGTGAGACATTGACTGTACAAATGTCCACATATGAACCTTTTAAGGACGTTTACAAACATCTGTTGTCATGTTAATTCACTCAACAACATGTATGTACCAATCATGTGCATTCAAGCATCAGGCCGACCCTACGGGGTTGAGCATCAATGCAGCACCAGTGAGTTACTTGCGGGGGGCTGCATTGGTGCATCATGACGACAAATGTCATATTTTAGCCACATCAGTCCTTACAGGGTTAGTGCAGCAGGCAACGTTTTCTTTTTACTAGTAGAGACCTTATCCCATATGTAATAATGCAATGGTTTAAATCATGTTAAGCCAATATTCTGTTCATCCATAAAAAACATTTATATACAGTTTGGAATATTAACTAAAGTATGAGATGGAGTTGTGTATAACATGAGACATTGACTGAACAAGCCTCCACATGTGCTGTGAACCTTTTAAGGATGTGTAGGGGCACGAATATTTATGTGTCGCTATGAGCGAAGGCAAACAGTATATAAACTACTTCCAACCCCCTGGTTCAGGCAGACCTTCTCAGGATTCCAGCATAGAAAGACTGTTCCGAAAGTTATATATATCATTTGAATGATCCTGACAGCAAAAGATTCATCCGAAAGCCATTAGTATATTTGTACAGGTTAGGCATAATAAATTACTCTCATATCTTTGCATCTCACAAAGAATTCTGCGGTTCGTGTCCTTATTTCGAATCATCTTATAAGACAAACTCTACAGATGTTACAAAAACAACATCTGTTGTCATGCAAATTCAGTCAACAATATGTACCAACCATGTAACTTTGAAATTGAAGTAGAAAAATATCTTTATTTGGCTAGAAATCGTTAGATAGGGTGCAGAAATGTATTTTCCACATTTATCATAACACAGATTGAGTATCTCACAGAGTATACACTTACTGAATGCACTGATATTCTCTGGCTCCTTATATGACCAATCTGTCAGTCACTATAGCCTAACCAAGATAGGGATTTTTGGCTCTCTATACGACCAACCTAGGTTAGTGTATATTGTCAGTACTGACCAACTCACTTTAGTCTTTACATTTTAGTCCTTCTGAGTAATGCATTAGTCATATGTTGTTTTGCCTCAGTCATTCTTGAATAGCACGGACCCGATGAGGCCAAACAAAAAAAAAAGTGTGTTCTGGCAACCCGACCAACCTTATCATTTTGGCCCGACTCTAATATTTTTAGATATTTTTGGGGTTTTCCCTAATGTAGGTTATCACCAAATAGGATAGAATGTACCTTATGGCCTTCAGCTATCCCAATTGTCATCATTTTAAAGATGAAAGGACATTGTTTGTATAACAAAAACTGAACTGAATTGGACAGCTTTTTGTTCTTTCAAAAAAACACTCCATGAATGAGATGCTATCTTACATCTAATCTCATGATCTTAAAATAATTCCTAAAAAAAATATATATCAACTGACATACCCTACTTCATTTTTTTCAAGTTACCGGAACATAGATTATTTTTTTGTTAGGCCTAAGTATGACCAACCTATCCGAATGTGCAGCATTCTGCATGGGTGCCTCACATACGAGTCTTCAATATAGGCAATCAGCTGGAGGGGATCAGCAGCCATTGTTCAGTTCAGCAGTTGTAAGGAGGCGTCTGATTGGTCACACCGCTGGTTGTTGACGTCTGGTGACCCGGAACTAGCGGTGAGCTGGTGTCCCGTGTTCTGAGGTGACTGAACGATATGGTACAAGTGACTTCCTGTATAAGTGTTATAAGCCAAGGACAAGGTAATTGTCCAAGGCACCAGCCTTGCATGATTACCATTGCCAGATGCTTATATACCACTTAAGATAGTCACATGTAAACATATCTGACTTAGGCAACAACCGTACTGTCATGTTTAAGTGCACTGGCACTTATAACTTTGGAGGGGTCTTTACCCCTGGCACAAGATTGGTGCTTATTAGAGATTTATATTTAGTGCATAAGGAATTATTTCAAGACCCCCATATCCCCGGTGCTTATACACGACTGGCGTTTAAATGTAACGCTAGGGTACTGATCTCCTTGATTGCTTGCCCCACCAGTGGTGAGTGTTTTGTATGTATCATACAAATGGCTGTGTCCATTTGTCTTTCCATTTTCACAGACGGTATTAATGGGACTTGGCGTTTGTCCTAATATTGGGTGATGTATTCAACACACTTTAAATCATCCAAACTTGACAAATCCCCCCCAATGTGCAGATCTCTGTAGAAGTCCAAGTGCTCAGCAGCTTGTAACAATCTACGTCATGTGTCGCATGACAGGTCTCCACCAATCAGCTTTGACATTTCCCGTCACCGGGTCGGCAGCCAGGACCTCGTCCAATTGTGTGCTGTCACCTTGGTTACCGTGCTGCATTGTGTTACCATGGTTACTGTGGGGCTGTGTGGGACATAAACTGATGAAGTATAACAGTGAGGGGCCAGGGCCAAATAAAGGCAGTCTGTTTCAGGGAGAGCCTGGGAGAAAAACATGTTTTAGTTTATGTTTATTCCCTAAATCATGGCTCTTTGGTTTCACCTATAACCACTCATTTTCATGGACTGAGAATGTTGCATGTAATCTCTTCTAAACATTTGAGAAATTTGGTTGAGATATCATGGGTCAATCTTTCAAAATCTGAAAAACGTTGAATATATCTGAATCTGGCACTATGAGGTTTTGTTTCTTTGCTTCTATTATATCCTCACATATCAAACTAATATAATCTAGAGTGATTAAGAGCTATTACATCATCAAATATCAAACTGTAATATAATCTAGAGTGATTAAGAGCTATTACATCATCAAATATCAAACTGTAATATAATCTAGAGTGATTAAGAGCTATTACATCATCAAATATCAAACTGTAATATAATCTAGAGTGATTAAGAGACATTATGGATGGATCAGAATTGCCTGCACCCTTGTAAATAGCCTTTAGAGGCAGATGTCTTGCTGGCGGTCTTGTAATAGTTTAGATGGAGCGACTACAGGTACCCAAGCCTTTTATATAGCACACATGTCCTTTTGTTGCCATGATGCATTTACAGCCATGTAGCCCTGGTAAGATACATATTAGGGCTGCATTCATGCATAATGCTGACCCTACGGGGTTGTTACACCCTTGAGGGGCCAACATGATGCACCAACGGAGCACAACTATAGTGTATTGGTGCATCATGGCAACAAATGACCACTATGCCGTTATGCTGTCCTTAACCGTTAATGATGGCATGATACCATGATGCATTATGCCCTTGATAGTCATGATGCATGAATGCAGCCCTGGTGAGTGAATCACCAGGGCTGTATTCAAGCATCATATTGACCCTATAGGGAAGTGACACTCTCGAAGGGTGAGCATGATGCACCAATGCAGCACTGGCGAGTTACTTGCCGGGGCGCCATTGGTGCATCATGATGACAAATGTCATCTTTTAGTGACATGCATCCGTAAAGGGTTCAATGCTAAATTGCTGAGTAGCAGAAACACCTCCATGTTTGGTGCGTCCTGTGATGGCTTCCCGTATTGCAGTCACGTGTTCAGCCGCGAGTTTAAGTTGAGATCATCAGCCAGACTCCCGGAAACCATCAGACACTCACACTACGGACTGATTGTATGTGAACACTGAAGTACTGGGGGGGGGGGGGGGTGACAGCTTGGTGGCATGGTCCGGTGATTAGGGCTCAAAATTCTATTTTGTTAAAAACAATCAAGACTGTTAAATATGGTCATACTTCATGTCCTACCTACCGTAAAACCCTGCCTTTCAGACGACCCCACCTTTAAGACGACCCCCTAGTTTGAGAAAAAAAATAGTCTTAGGGTAAAAAGCAATTAATATTGATTTCTCTTTCAACCCGCTATTGTATTTAAACCCCGCCTTTAAGACAACCCCCTAACTTCTGGGAAAAATCCGTCTTGTAGGAAAAATAAATCCCAAATAAAATTTGTCTTAAAGACAGAGTTTTACAGTACTTTATCTAACATTATTTGGCAGAATTCAGCTTAGAATTCAGCTAATTATTAATTTCATACCATGCATCAGAATCTTGTGTCATGATGCACCAAAACAACACTTGATGCATCATACTGACTGTGAGGGAGTGTATCAGACATGTAGAATAAGCAGGGTTTTTAGCTCTTTTTTTGTAAAAGCAACCTTTGATCCCTTCCCCTGGTAGCAAAATTTGTCATATGTAATTCATCTTCTATAAGGGATTAATTAATAGCATGCCTCTCTTCACCATGATGCAGGAATGCAGCCATGGTAAGAAGTTTGCCAGTGCTGCATTCAAGCATCATGACCACCCTATGGGTTTGAGACACTCCAAGAGGGTCAATTTGATGTTCCAATGAAGCATCGATGAGTTACTCGTCTGGGCTGCACTGGTGCATCATGGCAAAAAGGCGCATCTTTTAGCAATGTGCCGTCCTTATAGGGTTAACTCTTACAGTCAGCACAAGTCTTGTGTCGTGATGCACACAGGGATTGGTGCATTATATTGACGTTGTGGGAGTGTATCAAACTCTCTCTTGTCATCATAACATGCATGCATGAATGCAACACTGATGACTTACTCACCACGGCTACATTCATGCACCAAGACAACCATTATAGTGCATCACACCACTATGTCACCTTTGAGCATGCCTTAATGCATCATGCCCCTGGTCGTCATGATGAAGGATTGCTTCCCTGGTCTGTATTCATGCATCATGAAGACCCTATGGGGCTGATACACTCCCAAAGGTTAAGCATGATGCTGGGGCTGCATTGGCGTGTCATAATGACAAATCTTTTAGAGAAATGCGTTCCTTAAAGAGTTAAAGTGATAGTGTTAAATTAGGCTTTCTCTGCAGAACTCTTTACTGCAGGCTCTGTGGCCTTTTACTGCCGGAAGTGGGCGGTACTGCAGCACTGTGGGTAAATGTCTCTGATGTGGGTTTCTGAAGTGGTGATGAGAAAAGGGGAGAGGTGAAGGGGTGAGGAAGGGGGCAGATGTTGGGCGTATATGCCATTCACGTAAACTCCTATAGAAAAATTGCTAAGAACACATTTTGATTTATTCAGGATATTTTCATTATTTCAGTTACCACTTATGTATTGTTTTCATAATATTTGTCATGGTCACATGAATGCATACCTAGATTTTACATGAGAAATTAGTTTCGGGTTGTGGGAAATATAGTATAAGGAAATAATTTTCATAATGGCCTACAATTAGGACAATATGAACATTAGGCTGATCCTTTGAGAATGTATCAGCCCCACTATGGTCGGCACGATACATGGATACGAAGATTAAAGCGCGTTGCTGGATCTGCCATGTTATTGTCCCCTACTTTGTGGACTATGTTAATGTCCCTCCTACATGCAAGATGCCACTTGTGTCCCCTTGTAATGGCTGTCACATACACCCAGTAAACTGCAGCATGTGGGAGTGGGACTTGGCATGTTATGGGGCTATGTCAGTTGTACATATCACCATTATTAATTTGGACATGACAAGAAGGTGGGTTTCATGTAGGCAAACAATAAAGAAGTATTTGCTTTTTGATGTTAATGGGTGCTCATTATTTAGCCCTTTAAGGGCAGCGTTAAACATTAATGCATCATGCCCTTGGTTATCATGATGCGTGAATGCAGTCCTGGCAGGTAACTCTCCAGGGCTGCATTCAAGCATGATGTCGAGCCTATGGGGTTGAGACACTCCTCAAGGGTCGGCATGATGCAGCAATGCAGCCCTGGCGAGTTACTTGCTGGGATTGCATTGATGCATCAATGTCTTTTTTTAGTGACATGCCGTCCTTACAGGGTTAACAACATGGAGAAGGGGAGGGGGTGGCAGGTCATCTTGAGAATGCCTGAACATTCCCCCAACCCCCACTGCCCTCACACATCTTCCAGCATTGAAATTTAATATTACTCTGAATGAAATGAATATTTTCCGGTAAATATAATGTCAGTTCATTGGTGCTAATATACACCAACCCCCTAAATTTGGTTTGATTTGGAATTGTGTATCTATAGTAGCAAAGTACATAGGCTGGTAGCCCGTTATAGGAGTGATACCAGTTGAAAGCATATCAGTAATGAGAAATGTTAATTATCCAGGTTAATTCAGAGCCTAGGTGATCGTACCCATGGTATTATACAAATGGGCTGGGGAACATGTGTGCAACGGAAAATCAACTAATATAACAAAGAGCGAAAACACATACAATCAGTGGAAAAAAGAGAATAACAACAATTGCCTTTGATGTCTAGTATGTGTAACACAATGCAAAGCTTCCGCTTCAGGTCACTCCACAAATTAGATCTTTATTTTCAAATATATACAGAAGATAAAGAAAGTATAAAAGTAGGAGATTTGTGACTGAGAGATCTAGAGGGTATGTAGCTCCCCCCAGTGGGCCCAGAAATTGGTTCAATATTGAATCAATGTTGAATCAATGTTGGATCAACATTGACAACAGCTGGTCAATGCGAAATCAATGTTTTGTGCCATCTCTACCTACTAGATGCTCTGATGTGTATAACAGTAAGTGATATAAAGTACAACATGAGGACACATTCCTAAACCACGGTGAGCCTCATGAATGATTCTCCGTCCAGCAGCCCTTCTTATCTACTCCCTACTGCAGTCTCTGATGTGTGCAGCGGTGAATGAGAAAGGCAAGGCACGGAAACTCAGAAAAATGGGAGCATCAGCCTGACCCTAGCTATGTCACCAAAACAACTCTCCTACAAGGGTCAAGCACTCTGGGTAGGATCATGCAATGCTGAATTTCCATTTAAAGATTGGCAATGCGGCACCCTCTTCCCAGAGTCTCGCAATGCTGGAACCTTTTCCCAGTGTCTGGCAGAGTTGGATACTCTAAGGAGCCTCACTTTCATCATCCAAGAGTCCAGCTATGTCAGACTCTAGGAAAACAGTCTAGCATTACAAGACTCCAGGAAGAGGGTCCAGCATTGTCAGACTGTGGGAAGAGGGTCCAGCATTGCCAGACTCTGGGAAGAGGGTCCAGCATTGTCAGACTCTGGGAAGAGGGTCCAGCATTGCCAGACTCTGGGAAGAGGGTCCAGCATTGCCAGACTCTGGGAAGAGGGTCCAGCATTGCCAGACTCTGGGAAGAGGGTCCAGCATTGCCAGACTCTGGGAAGAGGGTCCAGCATTGCCAGACTCTGGGAAGAGGGTCCAGCATTGCCAGACTCTGGGCAGAGGGTCCAGCATTGCCAGACTCTGGGAAGAGGGTCCAGCATTGCCAGACTCTGGGCAGAAGGTCCAGCATTGCCAGACTCTCCAGCCATTCTGAGCCCAGGCTCTAAAAAGAATGTCCAGCATTGCCTGACCTTGACTGAACTACTTGACTTTGGTAAGTGAAACAAAGACAGCGACTCTTATATATTTTTCTAAGTGAACATATTCCTACCCTTTTAAGAGCTTATTGCATTATGTCATTTATCATCGGGCTTGCATGAATGCATCATACCAACCCTTCCGGAACGTATCAACCACATATGGTTTATTGTAGGCCTGATGAGTCACTCTCCAGGGCTGCATTCATGCATCATGACGTTGCATAAAGGGCATCATCCATTAAAGGCTGTGTCTTTTTAACAATTGAAACATCTTTGACCAGGTGTAGTCTTTGACCGGCTGCAGTCTTTGACCAGGTGTAGTCTTTGACCAGGTGTAGTCTTTGACCAGGTGTAGTGTTTGACCAGGTGTAGTCTTTGACCAGGTGTAGTCTTTGACCAGGTGTAGTCTTTGACCAGGTGTAGTCTACAACTGGGTGCATGTCTTTGATCAGCAAGCTTCAAAACAGCTGAAATGGGGGCTATGTACACAGAAATGCAGTGAAATTTGTAACATATAGTGTTAAAATAACCATTAACATTTTCCCTGCATTTCTGTGTACATAGCCCCCATTTCAGCTTGCTGGTCCAAGACAACAGCCAGTCAAAGACTACACCTGGTCAGAGTCTACACCCGGTCAAAGATGTTTCAATTGAGACTAAAGCACCATGCAGTCCTTTACAGTTTAAACATTGGCCTTCCTCATTAAAGATTCCTTTCTCAGGACGAGCTTCACAAAGTTTCTCCGTAATCACTGCCAAAGGAAATACTTTCACGCCATTAAATGTAAATTCTATTTGTCGTTGCATCTTCTTGCCTCCCCCATGCTACCCCAGTTGGCTGAGAAAACAAAAGAAATGGCACGACTGTTACATACATGGTTGTATGTGAATGCGGTCCATTGAGCACATTCTCCTACTCTGACTGTAAGTCAGATATATAATTGATATTTACCCCTACTTCTTGGTAAAAAGCTACAGGTTATAGGTAGCTGCATTTATTTCAAAAAACTTGATTTAGTAATGAAGGAGTAGTGGCACTGAACACATTTCCTCGTCAGAACCGATGTAAGTCAGATATATGAAATGTATGACTAGGTGCATAAGTGTTACAAGCCTTGGGCAATGGTAATTATCAACAAATTACTTGTACAGCAAGTCGGTTGTACCATATCTAATACATATATGCATGTGCTTCACTTCTCTCAAGCCTTGTGCCATACAGAGACAACGTATCAACACGGCCTACCTTGTAATCATTTATTCATTAGGCAACTCAAAAAAAGGGTTTCTTATCACCAAGTACTGAAAAATATGTCGAAGGACTTTTTTCTTTTTTTCCCTTCATTTTTACTCGGGATCTAAGATGTACAGGAAAATAATTGATTTTCTAAATTGGCGTTGACCCAGTAAACAAAAAACGTTAAACAACATTTTATAACGTTATTTAACTTTATATAACGTTTTTCTAAGGCTCCTTAATATGGCATAACGTTATCTTAAGTTTTGAAACGTTATTTTGCCGTAAGATAACAGTTTTTTTGTTAGCTGGGGAGTCAGCTGAGTGGGATTTGGGCTAGTTCATGACCCATATATATTATAACAGTCCAATGATGCATGTATGCAGCCCTGTAAGTGTAACTCGCCAGGACTGTATTCAAGCATCATGCTGACCCTATGGGGTTGAGACACTCTCGAAGGGTCAGTATAATGCACCAATGCAGCCCCTCTGACTTACCTCCCAGGGCCGCATTGTATATATGTATGATGACACCAAATGTCTTCTTTTAGTGAAATGTCATCCTTAAAGGGTTCGGGGAGGAGTGGGTGGCATCAAAGCACTCTGCATCATGCCCTTGGTCGTCATGATGCATTAATGCATCATCCCAGTGGGCACAGACCACTTATTAAGCGCTTATTTAGCTCTGCATATTCTCTGTAGGGCTTAATAAGTGCTTATTGGGTGCTGCTTTTGTGAGCTGTGCCCACTAGGATTCCCTTGGTCGTCATGATGCATTAATGCAGCCCTGGCGAGTAACTCGCCGGTTGGGTAGCGGGGGGTAGCGGGTGGTAGCGAGGCAGTACATGTCGTACATCATTAACCGTCATCACCTCTACACAGTGCCACACAGTGTTTGAGGCTTTCTCTGGGGATTATTGAGTTCCACTGCTCGCTAGTTGTAATTGATTAAACACTTTAAGGACCACATATTGCTTTAATACATGAGTTTGAGTCTGAGTATGGGGGCAGCCCTGGCTGGTGTGTCGTAAATTTTTGTGTAGAAGCCGCTAGGGTGCGGCTTATAAGAGAGTTAGGCTTATATGCGAGAATTTATGGTACTGCATTTAATCACCATGCTTTGACGTGTTATGTCCCTTTTCAGCATGATGCATGAATGCCAATGGTTGAAGGCCAATACACTAACAACAGGCCGGAATGATGCGTTCAGGTAGCAATGCAGAATATACTCTATAGGGTTGCATTTCTGCATTTTTTACTGATAATACCATTTGCACATAAAAGCAGTATGCCTTCCGAGTGGGCACAGACTATGAATATTGAAAACTGTTTTACAATGTTGAGTTAATGTTGATTCAACTCTGAGTCAATGTTAAACTCCATGTTGTAACATCTGGCCTAACCCTTTAAGGATGGCATTATCGCCGGTGTTGTATTGGTGCATCATGTAGACTAATGTCATTGATTAGCGACATCCTTCCTTAAAGGGTTACATGGTTAACAATATGGGGGCTTGTCTGTGTGTGGCATTAAGTATGAAGTAATTCAGTTATAGAGGCAATAACACTGTGTTCTATCTGAACTCCATCCCCCCACTACACAACAGTATATTTAAAGTGAAATGTTGGTGGGTACACAAAAGTCAGCTGGTGGAAAAATCAGTATTGCTCAATTCTCAAGTTTCCACTTAATTTACATCCCTACATGGACAACAGTATGCAAAATACATTTATTCATGCAAAGTGTTTTAACTTTACCCATGTTTATAATCTTTATTAGATGTCTGAGTGCCCATAAGTCCCCATAGTTAGGGATTTTCATTTTCATCATGACCCCTTATTTTAACTTTCTTATTCTAAAATATTCACAAAGATGCCCTCTACACACCTACAAAGTTTAGTACATAAATCAGTAGGAGGTGATAACTTATCCAAGATAATGTGATAATATATTGTTGTCCCATTCATTTCCATAGTTGCATTTTCTATTTGGTTATATGTCGAGGTAATAAAATCCAGAGTTAGAATAAAAAAAATCAGTAGAACATCAGAAGCTCCCTGCCAGTAGCAGTTGTCTTTAACCCTGTACCACTGCATGAACCCTCCGATTAAAGGAACTTTAAGGACAAATGTCGCTAAAAGATGACATTTGTCGTCATGATGCACCAATGCAGCCCTGGCAAGTAACTCACTGGTGCTGCATTGGTGCATCATGCCAACCCTTCGGGAGTGTCTCAACCCCATAGAGTCCACATGATACTTGAATACAGCCCTGGCCATACGATTCAAGCAACTTTAAGCAACACTTGAAGTTGATCAAAGGCATTCTTTAAGCAGCTAAAGCAATTTTAGTACATTTAATTTTCTTCTGATGGAAATTCTTTGAAGCTTAAAGAAAGCATTTATCAACTTTAATCTTTGTGTTAAATCACTTAAATTGGGTAATTCATGCAATGTAAGGGCTGCAGAGTGCTTTAAAGTACTATGCCATTTGCCATTTTCCTAGTGAGTAACCTGCAAATGCTGCAGTCATGCATCATACCGATGCCACACGGCTGCATCATGAACCAATGTGGGCTAGAGGAGTAGCTTGCCAATGCTAATCTGCCATCTTTTAGTGAGGGGGTTAATGGACTCTGCCTTTTGCTGTCCCAATGCGTGAGTGCAGTCCTGGCGAGTAACTCGCCCCATAAGGGAGGGTATCCTGTACAAATCCCAACATTGGATATAATATTACAAAATTTACCCCTACATGTGGTGCAAAGTCTGCAATGAGAGATAGCTCTAGAAGAACAGTGATGTCTGTTGCTTATCTGGCAGGAAGCCGGAGAAGACTTGTGATATGTTATTTAATCGCCCACAGGTATTTTCCCTTTATCGACTGCGTGGACTCATAGTTGGTGCTGCAATGTGATTGGTTCATGTTACCCTGAGACAAGGGCCAAAATTTTAAAAAGCTTGGTTTCTGGTAACATGGTCTGACAAAGCAGACCTGGCCGGTCAGATTTACTTGTTTTTCCTTTTTTATGCTTTTAATCTTTTTAGGGCCAGGTTTTAGAGTTTTCGCTGCAAAATCCTTAATAATTGTCTGATTTACAAACCATAAAATCTGGAATATAGCAACATTTTCTAAAAATCAAATAAAAATAGGGGTACCCGGCACTGTTTTGCTAGACCCGGTCAGGTGACCGGAAACAAAAACTTTTTTTATTTGGCCCCAGCAGATGAAACTGTTCACTTGTCCCATGCAATGGCACTTACAGACACCACCATGACCTTGAACTTCAATCTTTGCTGGGTTGAGGCAACCATTGTGGTTAGTTTGTAACCAGCCCAGTCAACATTGCTCAGTGTGACCAATATATTGGTAAAAAAAACACAAATACTGTATCCGTCCGTTTTAGCACACCTGCAATTATATATTTTACCCTCTTCTTTGCCATGCGTTTATACAGGACATGCGCTTATTTGAGATCCAGTTTTAGTGCTTAAGATTATTTTGAGACACTCTTCTACCCTGCGCTAAAACAGGACATGCGCTAATTTGAGTACCTGTGCTAAAACGGGCGGATACGGTATGTGTTTTTACTTGGGCAAGCGGATTTGCCCATATCTGGATTATGGTCCTCTTTGTCCAAGGCTATAGGTGGGAGCCCAGATTGGTCATCCCAGGTTTAAAGTACAAGGTGCCAAACTCGAGCCCAGATGTATTCCACATCAGCACACATTTTAAGAATGTACAATAAATGGTGACTTCTGGAGGAAAATTATATGTTTTGAATTATGTACAATATGTTCATTAAAAGAAACTTTTTCCGGGGCTGGCCCATCTGGGCTCCCACATATAATCCTGGAAAAAAAAGAACCATAACCGGTAACCGGGCAACCCCAGCTGGCCCAATGAAACACATATGGGTCCCAGTGACCAATGCAGAGCCTTCCTTTGGTAAGAGAGTACAGGAACCACGGCAGTCGGGAATAGTGTGGGCGGATGACCCCAGGCTATGTCTCACCAGATCTGCTGAACATGGTACTATTAGCTTTAGGATTTCGGACCATGTTCCTATTTACATGCTTGTTAAATGTGAACGCACCAAAATTAAGAAAAAGACTGTTATGGCTAGATCTTATAAGAATTACGACTTTCTACAATATAAGAATAAGTTGAATGCCATCAATTGGGATCCCATTGTTGCTATAACTGATGTAAATGTTCTATGGAGAGAAATATTAAGTATTTTAACTACCACGCTTGATACGCTCTGTCCAATTAGGAAACTGACACTTCCAGAGTACACCCCAAGCTGGCTCACTCCTCCAATAATTAATGCAATGAAGGAACGAGATAGGTTATATGGCAAAGCTAGAAGGACAATGGACATTGACGATTGGAGAATCTCAGATTTCCATAAGAGAAAAGTTGAGACCCTGGTTTTTCATAGCAGAAAGACTGAGATAGAGAGGCTGCTTATACATAAAAAAGATGATCCTGTAAAGTTTTGGGAGGCAATCAGGAAACTATTGCCTCATAAAACTAAAGCCACTCTTATCAAATTAAGAAATAATACCTCTAACCTTATTGTACCTCCACATGAATGCGCACAATATATAAATGATTTCTTTTCTACTATTGGCGAGAAGTTAGCTGATGCACTTCCGCCACCTGTCGCTAATAATCTAAACCAAGGTAACCCCTACGGGGAGCCAGACGAGAATGTGGACCTGTTATACCCGCTCTCTTATATTAATATGTTAAAGCACATCAGGAAAATTAATACAAAAAAATCTTCCTCTATAAAACATATGAAGACTCATGTATTAAAAGATGCCTTTCTAAGTATACCCGATGTTATCTTATGTTTGTATAATAAATGTCTTACGAGTAATACCTTCCCTAATGTTTGGAAGACTGCCACTGTAGTACCTTTACATAAGAAACCAAACTCTATGGATGTCAATGACCTCAGGCCTATCAGTCTACTACCCTTACCCGGTAAAATATTGGAAAAAATTGTTTGTGTGCGTCTGCAGGAATATATGGGGGAACATGGACTTTTGTCGCCTAGACAGCATGGATATAGAGCAGACCACTCGACCCAGACTGCTATCAGGGAACACCTACAACTAATTATAGAAAATATTATAAATAATAAACCCACCTTCTCTTTATATCTCGATTACAAAAAAGCTTTTGACACAGTCTCACACTCTAAATTAATTGACAAATTATCACTTTTTGGACTTAACGAAAATAGCATAAATTGGTTCAGAAGCTACTTAACACATAGAGAACAAAGAACAGTGGCTAATGATATTCTATCTACCCCTAAATTAATAACATATGGTGTTCCTCAAGGTTCCGTAATGGGTCCAGTGCTCTTTTCTATATATATTAATTCTTTGCCAAAAATTTATAATTTTGATATAACATTATACGCTGACGATGCGGTAATATCTTTGAGCGAACCTGAAAAAATGCATGAGGCACTTATCTGTATATCTCAATGGTGCATTGCTAACTGCCTCACTGTTAATGAGAAAAAGACAAAATGGATGCTTTTTAACAATGTTTGTAATGTTGATCCTGTTTTTAGCCTAAATGGAGTTGTTCTTGAGCGAGTATACACTTTCCCTTATCTAGGTTTAACACTAGACCCTGAGCTAAAATTTGTCCAGCACAGGATTAACACTGTTAGGAGTATTAGGACTAAAGTAATACAAGCCTCTCGTACAAAAATTTATATAAATGAGGACACGGCACTGACTATGTACAAAACCATGATTTTACCATCATTTGATTATGTAGATTATATATGGGACCGTGATAATATAGGAGAGTCAAATGAACTGCAATACTTGCAAAATAAGGCCCTACGTATGGCCTATGGAGTTAAGCTAGAAGCCAACCCTAAATATAACACTCTCAGAATGCATGAGCTAAGTGCCTGTAGATATCTTAAAGAGAGAAGGGATATTCACTTGCTATTTTATGCTTTTACACTAAAAAAACAGGACAAATTGATTGATAAAAGAAACCTTCCTACGAGAAGAAACCAGGGCATAAGGCTATTATTACCAAAGTCTTTAAAGCCTATTGTTGTCAGGAGTGCTTTTTACAGGGCCATTGCCCGCTGGAATACATTAAAAGCACCATATACAGAGATTGAGGACCTAAGGTCTTTTAAAATTTCCATAAAGAAAAACTACAACGACTGTTTCATATGAAAATATTGGTTTATTATACTATATAGCATATATCCTACTCAAATACAAACAAATGCATTCCCTCATCTCATCTCATCAATCATCATTGCTTAATTTTGTATAACAAGTGCTAATGTCTGTTGCGAAGCACTAAAATGACTGTGATATAATATTATTATTGTGTACGCCATAACGAAATTCATAGAAATGAATGTTTATTACTTGCATCTAAGGGGCCCTAGCGGAGGCAATGCAATGCGCACATGCTAGGTTGATACATCTACTTTTGTATTTGTCATCTTTTACCCGAATAAAACACTTTAAAAAAAAAAAAGCCAATGTGAAGGTCCTTGACTGTGTGCTATCTTTGACTGTTTGACAGAACATGGTGTATTGAGTGCATATGAAGGTGTAAACCTCACAGGATCTGGTGTAACAGATGCCAAATATGGAGTCAAAGACAACTTACAATTTGGTTTAAAATACAACGGTTTGTTTATCGAATTAAGGTTGTAATCCGAATGGGCTGACGAAGGGCAATCGAAGGACAATGGTATTCCTGCAGGCTATGAACGCTTATCGCTTACTTGTAGTTAGAGTCAAATTCAACTACGGACCAATGAAACTGAGACAAATTAAATGGATTTCCTCCTCGCGTTGCTCCAGAGCTACAGCAAGGCACAATACAGCCCTTTAACCATTTTAAGGATGGCATAATACATTAATGCATTAATGCATCATGTCCTTGGTCATCATGATACATGAATGCAGCCCTGGCCAGTGCTGCATTCATGTATCATGACGACCATATGATGTTGAGATTCGGCATGATGCATCAATGCAGCACTGGTGAGTACCTCGTTTGGGCTGTGTTAGTGCATCATGACCACAAATACATCTTTTAGCGGCATCCATCCTTAAAGGGTTAATAGGTTGGAACACTGTGGTGCCCTTGAAGCGTTAATCAATAGGACGGTTTATGTTTCAACTCCTCTCCGTCCTAAACCATACAAGTCATAAACAGAGGTCCACGATAATCTGTCCGAACTACAGGTTTCTCCACAAGTGGTGCACTGTATCGTATCACCCGTATTATGTTGTCATGTTACAGTATGAAATGTGGCAATACATGACAAAGGACCATGAGTTAAGGTCTGTTGTCTGAGTAATTCCACGAGCTGATCTCGGGCCGTAATTTACTAGGCCATAGGCCAAGTGAAATGCAGCCCGAGGGTCAACAAGTGAAATAACCCAGTCAACAGACTTAAATAGGTGTACCTTTGTGTTTATTTTTAATCTTTTTCCATTCACAATACCGAAATTTTGGTAGAGGGGAGCCTAAAAAAGGCTGAAGTCACATCTTTCTACGCTATTCAAATGTAAACAAACAGTCATTTTGATGACGCTGTAGGGTCATGAAATACGGGCATGGGTTATTTCACGAGGAGGTGTGAAATATGGCGCTCTTTGGTTAACTCAACGGCACTGCAGTATTTCATGAAAATTAAATACTGTTTCTATACATTCCCCTACTACAATTATCTCACCAGCAGTGCATTTGTGCATCATAACGACAAATGAACACAGGGTCTTCGCGCATAATGCCATCGTTGCAGGGTTATCAAAGGCCGAGACAATGGTCCACTAAATGACAGTTCATAATATTTCTAAACATGAAAGAGAATGCTTATCACACAGAATGCTGATCACACAGAAGGAGACCTTTTTACTGACACTTAAATCTGTGAAAGGTCCGCGCTGTATTGTAACAAGATAAAAGAGCGATAATACAGGATTATTAGCCCTCTAAGGACGGATGTCCCTAAAAGATGACATTTGACATTTTGATGCACTAATGCAGCCCCCGTGAGTTACTCGCCAGTGCTGCATTGGTGCATTATACGGGATTGTCTCAACCTCATAAGGTTAGCATGATGCTTGAATGCAGCACTGGTGAGTTACTCCGCATTCGTGCATTATGATGGCAAAAGGTATGATGCAGTAATGCATGCCTTCCCCAAAGAGTTGGGCTTTAGAGATGAATAGATTCATTTATAATTGTCCCTTTACGAAGAAATGTCATCAATAAATCAGGTAAGGCCGCTTTACTCTCATACAGAACCACTGTGAGGCGGGTGGTAAAACTGCAGGATGAATCAGGCTTTGTATGGGATATTTTAGAGTAAAAGTTATGTATTGTATATAAGCAGCTTTTGGTAAAGGTAGACTAAAGATGGATTATGTAAATTTCGTAAAAAGAGAAAATCCTGTGACAATGTTGTAGAATCTGCATCTTAATCCACAGACTGGGTGAACTAGGAACTTTCATTAAAACTTTAAGGATGGATGTCGCTAAAAGATGACCTCTAGTAACCAATAGCTCGCCAGTACTGCATTGGTGCATCGTGATGATCCTTAGGGAGTGTCTCAACCTTGTATGCTTGGCATGACGCTTGAATGCAGCACTGGTGAGTTACTCACCAGGGCTGCATCCATGCATTATGACAACCAAGGGAATTGAGGTGTCATGCCATTCTTCAAGGGTTTAATACAAAATGCTTGCTGCCCCTGGAGTACTAACGGTCAGTGAGAAGTGAGAAGGGACACTCTAGGCTTAAAATCTAATAGAGTGTGCTGGTCATGGTTTTCACAGTGTATTCTAGAAAAATGTTCGGGAAAATATATTTGGGGATGACTTTTATTCCACCCAATGTCCATAATTGGTCAATAAGAGCAAATTTGTGGAAAATGATAAATAATTAGCAGGAATGCAATAGGTAGGAAGAAAAATAAGCAAAAAGAAAAGTAAAGGTGTCAACTGTGTCTCCCACATGGCTCTGGCAAAAAATTGTCAAACAGCTAATGACTCTATTTATGCAAAGGGTCAACTTGAATTGACTCTCTACAATCAGTGTCAACCCAAGTCCTTACATATAACAGAGTTTATAGCTGTTTTTACCACTCAGGAGACACGGTGGACATCTTGACTTTTCTGTGTGTCGTCTTGGCTAACATTGTGGCAGCCATTTCATTTGATATTCTCACTTTAACCCTATTGAGGACATGCTTTATGCACCATGCCTTGGTCGTCATGATGCGTGAATGCAGCCCTGGCGAGTAACTCACCAGGGCTGCATTCACGCATCATGCAGACCGTATTGTTGGCATGATTCACCAATGCAGCACCAGCGATTTACTCGCCGGGGCTGCATTGATGCCTCATGAGGACAAATGTCATCTTTTAGCTACATCGGTCCTTAAAGGGTTAAACCCCTGCCCTCCCAGGGCCCTGAGTGCTGTTGCTTCATCCCGCCTGCTGGTGGGGCAGTAAGAATTGCCCCTTTAGAACAGACTAATTAACCCTCTAAGGACGGCATGGTGCTTTAATGCATATTGCCTTGGTCGTCATGATGCATGAATGCAGCCCTGGCGAGTAACTCGTTAAGGCTGCATTCAAGCATCATGCAACACATATTGGGTTGAGACACTCTGGAAGCACTGGCGAGTTATTCACCAGGGCTGCGTTGGTGCATTATGCCAACAAATGTCATCTTTTAGTGACATCGTCCTCAAAAGGTTAATCTCTTCAAACTGCAATAAAAGGTCCTTATCCGTTATCATGTGTCTAGTGTCCTAATATCACACGTCTTGGTCGATGCCTCATCAGTGTGGCTTACACCAACGCATAATACTGGCATCATTATGCTAAGGTTAGCAAGATTAATTTCTCATCTATTTCCTTCCACCAACTGAAGATAGCTCTGTCATTATACTAACGATCTGCTTGGAGAGTAACGAACCATCTGGTTGAGATAAAACCCCCTTTTAGGACAGGATAGTGCTTTAATGTGCTCTGCCTTAAGGCATCATAATCCATGCAGCGACTAGCCAGTCCTTCATTCACGCATCATGCTTACAATGTTGATGCATTCCAAAAGAGTCTTCATGATGCCCAAATACAGCGCTAGCATGCGGACTGACCAGGGCTGTATTCACGCACTATGATGACAAAGGGTACAGCGCATTAAAGCACTCTGCAGCTTTAAAGGGTTAATGCAGTAATTATAAAACAGGGCAGCCCTTCATTAAACAATACTGTCAGGAGACGGTCTCCATGTGAACAAACCCCACTTAGATGAAGTACCGATGTACGGGTGGTGGTTGCCTGCAGTACTAGCTGCATATTCCTGTGTATAACCGGCATCTCCCACCCCAACTTAACCCTATAACCCGCACCAGAGATCTGATGATTGTGATTTTGTAGTTTGGTTTACTACAATACTCAATGTGAATAGTTGGTTAAGGACGGCATAACGCCTTAATGCATCATACCCTTGTTTTTCATAAGCATCAATGCAGCCCTTGCGAGTAACTCATCATGCTGACCCTACAGGGTTCAGATACCCCCAAAGGGTCGGCATGATGCATCAATGTAGAACCACCTCGCCGGGCCTGCATTGGCTCATCATGACAACCAATATCATTGTTTAGCAATACATGTCCTTATAGGGTTAGGAACCTTGCCAATGTGGCAGAATCACTGCTGAATAGTACAAAAGGTGCAAAATTTACAGACAGGCTTCCAGCGTAGCAACCACAGTGTGGCCCCACGTGTTCAATAATACCATAACCTATCCATGTATTATTAAATACAAGCAACCTCATCTGGGTTTGTTAGAAACTCTACTGAACAAGTGTTGGAAAATTTCAAACATGAAAGAAAGGGCTAAATGAGAAACATAAAAAACATACTGAAATTATTTCACTAACACTTTAAGCTTTTTTGTTCCTGCCTCTTTTCAGGATAGCCAGTGTTTTTTATTTGCATGATTGGGGTAAATTGGCAAAGCATGGCCTTTGATCTCTGAGATGTGGATCAGGGTAGAGGAATTATGTGTCAGACTACAAACCTGTGTGAGAGCCTGGGTCTGTGGTTAGAAACATTCATTTGTCAAATTCTCATGAACCCTTTAGAGATGTATTTCTCTAAAAGATTACAATTGTCGGCACGATGCACAAATACAGCCCTTGCGAGAATCTCGCTGGTGTGATATTGGTGCATCATGCCAACTCTTCAAGAAAGTCTCTACCTCATAAGGTTGGCATTATACCTTATGCAGCACTGGTGACTTACTTGCCAAGTCTACACGTATGCATCATGACGACCAAGGACATGATGCATTAAGGCATCATATCATCCTTAAAGGGTTAAACATGCAAAAAGAAAACAGAAAGTCTGATTTCTGTGACATATTTTTTAGCACCTTAGCATTCCTGAGCTGCTTCTGCATGTGTTGCGTGATACCAATTACACTGGGCATCTATTTCTGGAAGCATCAAAGGCATTGGTATTATCGTGTTTGCTTTTTAACTCTTTAACTCTTTAAGGAAGGCATGATACCTTAATGCATCATGCCCTTGGTCATCATGATGCTTAGCCCTGGTAGGTAACTAATAAGGGTGCATTGATACCATCATGCCTAACCTATGTGCTTGCTAGATACACTGCCAAAGGGTCAGCATGATGCACCAATATACTGAGACAGTACCCGTGAGATACTCGCTGGCACAGTGCTTCTGCATTATGACCACAAATGTTGCTTTTGAAGCAAAAAACAAAATCCTTAGGCAGCAAGCCGTCCTTTGATGGTTAAACACGTGAGACTGGCTTTAAGTAGTGGTAGATGGGGCACTTGGAAACAATTACCTCTTTATTTGGGGCAATATTCCATCAACTTTGGCCATTAATAATCACTTGTTTTTGCCAATAAGTGAAGTGTCCAGCTTAGGGTCGATTCACCACAAGCTGGACACATACATTAAGTAGGGAGGACAAAGGTCAGCATGATGTTGAATGAACAGTTTGTCGGATAGTATTGATTCAACTAGTTGGTACAGTAAGTCATATTGATTTTTATCTGCCCTACAAGGGTGGCTGACTTGAGATCTGTATGTGGCCGACTTATGGTGAATCTACCCTATTGCCTTTTATTACAGTGAAATGACTTTTTTCCCGGTAGGATCATTTCATGTTGATGTAATTGATGACGATTAGCATCTATTCCAGGAGACCAGCACAAGTAGATGTGGTATCCTTTACCCTTTAAGGATGGCATGATGCCTTAATGTATCATAGCCTTGGTCCTCATGAGGCATGAATGCAGCACTGGTGAGTAACTTGCCAGTGTTGCATTCAAGCATCGTGCCGACCCTACAGGGTTGAGACACTCTTGTAAGATTGGTATGATGCACCAATGTAGCACCGGCGAGTTTTGATGATGCACTAAAGGAAACTTGCTATATTTCTGGATCTAGATTTGCCATATCGGGCCATCATTAGCTAATCATAGCGTATGTGATTTGCATTCATAATAGGCATGACATAATAGGCATGACAAATCAGCAATAATATAGTGTTGTATGTACATGTATATTAATAGCGATTAAGTCTTCACCCTATATATCTGTCTAGATTTGCTCTATTTCCGTCTAGATTTGTTGTATTTCTGTCTAGATTTGCTATATTTCTATCTAGATTTGCTATGTTTCTGTATACAAAGTTTAACCCTTTAAGAATGCATGTCGCTAAAATATGATATTTTTCGGCATGGTCCACCTATGCAGCCCTGGCAAGTAACTCGCCGGTGCTGCATTGGTGCATGATGCTGACCCTTCAGGAGTGACTAAACCCCATAGGGTCGGTGTAATGCTTGAATGTAGCCCTGTCAAGTTACTGGCCAGGGCTGTATTCATGCATCATGACAACCAACTGCTGGATGCATTAAGGCATGATGCCATCCTTAAAGGGTTAAGGGTTTATCAAAGGCCGGAACAATGTTTCAAAACATGAAAGAGAATGCTCAATGAGGAATACAAATACACAAATTGAGACCTTTTGACCAACCTTTGAGCCTCAAACACTGTGTAGTACTTGAATACGCTCCATCATGATGCAAATGCAGCCCTGGTTAGTAATCACCAGGTTTGCATTCAAGCATCATGCCAATAGGGCGGCTAAGTTTCGTCACGTGAGCGCCAACTTCTGGGCCCTTACGGGCTCCCCCTTTTATCGCCCGCAGGCCTGAAGAATGGGCGAAAAATTTCGCCCCTCTATATCTCCACTAATATAGAGAGTTGGTCTATAAAATATCAGATCTGGGGCCTTTTTAGGCTAACTGAGACGTGGGTATTTTTAGTTAGAATGGGCAAAAAAATTACGACAACATTTTATCGCGAGACTTAGCCTCCCTATCCTTCAAGTTTGATACTCTACCAAAGGGTTGTCACGATGCATGAGCGCATCTCTAGTTAGTAGACCTGCCTTGGCTGCAGAAATGCATCATGATGACTAAGGATATGATGCATCATGAAGACTAAGGATATGATGCATCATGATGACTAAGGACATGATGCATCATGATGACTAAGGACATGATGCATCATGATGACTAAGGACATGATGCATCATGATGACTAAGGACATGATGCATCATGATGACTAAGGACATGATGCATCATGATGACTAAGGACATGATGCATCATGATGACTAAGGACATGATGCATCATGATGACTAAGGATATGATGCATCATGATGACTAAGGATATGATGCATCATGATGACTAAGGATATGATGCATCATGATGACTATATAAGGACATGATGCATCATGATGACTATATAAGGACATGATGCATCATGATGACTATATAAGGACATGATGCATCATGATGATTACCCCGCAAACAAAATCTCAAGCGGAACTTGTGCCGTTCTTGTGTCAACATTTACTTTTGTCATATTCCCTGTCATTTTTTGTTGTGAAAGACAGGTCGTCATCCTACTTGTGAAATTTCTGGTTATTTGCATGAGTAAAACTCTGGAATTACACGTCACCATTGAACATGTCACTGGGAACGTTCACTCATGAATCTCCTGTGTCTATCTTGTGTCGGCAGCTTGTGTTTTTCCCGGGAATCACACACATTTCTAACTTGTGTCATTCCTGAGTTATTGTTGGAGAGTAAGGACATTTATAATACATAAAATCACTTTTCGGCCCTTAATGATTAAACTTTATAAGCTCCGGGCTGCATTGTAACAAGATGACAGAGCTATGTTACAGGCTTATCAGACTCTGGGATGAGCACATTCATCCATTATCATCCATTTACAAAGAAATGTCATCAATACATCACATCAAGCTTTACTCTCATACAAAGCTGCTGTAAGGCATGCGGTAAAACTACGGGATGTATCCGGCTTTGTGTTGGAGTCATTGAATGTAAGCAGCTTTTTTTAAAGCTAGACTAAAGATGGATTATGTGAATGTTGTAAAATGAGGAAGTCCTATAACAGTGCTGTATAACCTGCTTTGAAATACCTGGCCAGACGAGGAGGCAACTTAAACCCTTTTAGGGCAGCATAATGCTTTCATGCATCATGCCTTGGTTATCATGATGCGTGAATACAGCCCTGGTGAGAAACTCGCCAGTGCTGCATTCAAGCATCATGACCCTCCGGGGTTGAGACGCTACCGAGGGGTCGGCATGATGCACCAATGCAGCCCCGGCTAGTTACTTGCCAGGGCTGCATTGGTGCGTCATGATGACCAATGATGGACGGATGTGATTTGTTAAGGCATTCAACATTTGTACAGCTGGAGACTGTTCTCTTTGATGTGCCCCATTGGTGACATGGGCAGCTAAGGTGACCTGAGGGTTACACTACATTAAATCATAATTCCACCCCAAGATACTGCTATTTCTACTGTGTTTTCTGCAATAATACTCATTTTTTGTTATATCAGGCATGTAAACTTTGTATGGAAAATATCTCATGGATCACTGAGAGGAATTTATTGGTAATACAATGCTGAAATAATCTCGTTGAAATATTAGAGGGGCATTCTCACCACTCGCACTTACCACATAACAGACTAGAACAGAACTAGAATTGTAAGTGGGAAACGCTCGGTGACCCAAAAATAGTTATAAGGCCAAATGTCATTGCATGCGTGGCAGCTACCACTGAGTGGCTATATATATACAGGAGTATACAGAAGTGAATGTTGGAACTGAGCAATGGGAAGTCCACCAGGGCTAGTTCATGCCCTATACCGTTAGATGGCAGGGTAGAAATAGCAGCTTAACAGGGCCACTGTACGATAGAAACCTATACATGTAATTCATTCTCTATATAGTTTATTTTGTGTTTGTTTTCCCTCAAGTATTACATTGTTTAGAGAGCATATTACAGATATTGAGCAATACTTGATATTATTAGAATAAGTTAAATATGCAGACCTGTTGACATTTCCATATCATAGAAACTCATAGCACAGGGTGCAGCTTCATCCACTAGCCAGGGTCAATGGCCCCCTGGTGGTTGGCTGCAGAACTAAACATGGAGGACCTCATTACACCTTCACAACAGACAAATGCTTCAAACTGTTCTTACAAGTCCTTGGTTGTGAGCATGTGTCTAATTCGCTAATATTAACACAACCTAATTAATTTATCATCTGTTTGTCAAGAGTACTGTGAGGTATTACTGGCATGGACCAATTACTGCGGCCAATATAGTGTGGGGACTACGGCTGCCGCGCCAGGTGCCCCCTACGCATCCCTTCGCATCCCACGCCTGCCAGGCATGTCGACCTGTGGTACAGTGCAAGGGGGGGGGCATTTATATGTTTGCAGATGCAAGGAGGGGGGTCAGGAATTGGTCCCCAGCACTACACACATAGCCCTATGCACTACATACATAGTCCGCCTGACTTTTCACCGCTACAGTAGTTTATGGTATCCAGCATAGTCCTGAGGACTAGGGGTATAGTGCTGGCAACTATATATATGTGTGTGTAGTCCCATATATATATATATATATATATATATATATATATATATATATATATATATGCACAGTGCTATCAGAAACTAGAAAAGCTGCATATGGCCTATTTGTTATAGTTCTGAGGACTACAGGTGTAGTGCTGAGGACTAGGCCTAGGTGTACATAGTCCTAGAGAATATAGAGGCATGCCTGGTGGTCCTTAGGACTACAGACTGAAGGTCTTTAGTCCCCAGGACTATGTCTGTAGTCCCCAGGACTAGTGAGTGCTGTCACTGTAGTCCTCAGGACTATGCCTGTAGTCCTCAGTACTATTATACTCAGTAATACAAACAAGCTCATGAGGCATTCCATATATCTATATGACATACATTATTTTGCTTATAACTGATGGAAAGTGTGATAAAGACCCTTCTCAATAGCTAGAATTTACTTTCATAGAAATCCCACCAAGAGGAAAATATCTATATCTAGCTAGAATTTTATCCCACCAAGAGGAAAAGCTCCTTAGGGTGCCAGTAATACCCCACGGTACTCAACCACCAGCTGATGACGCCATCAATATGCAAACGATCTGCTTGGAGAGTAACTAAACATCTGGTTGAAGCATTAACCCTAACAAGATGGCATAGTACTATGCCAATTGTCACCATGATGCATGAATGCAGTCCTGGTGAATCTTAATGCATCATGCTTGAGTATTATGCCTGTTTGATGCCTAAAAACAGCCCTGATCAGGCCTGCATTTATGCATCATGTTGAAAAAGGGCATAGCAAACCAAGCACTCTGCAGCTTTTAAAGGTTTACTGGAGTAATTATAATTTGTGGCAGCCCTTCATTAAACAATGCTCTCAGGAGATGGTCTCCATGTGAACAAACAGGGGTGGTGGGGACCGGGGCGTTACTAGCTACAATCATGACAATTATTGCAATGATGTGGATAATAGTTGACCCTTTGAGGGCAGCCAAAAAATGATACTGTTAGCTAGGAGGGTGAGACTTTTTGCACGAGTTTTCCCTCAGGATGAGCCTATGCTAAATCCCATAGAGTTATGGTAACTATAGTCGACGCTCGCCCTGCCATGGCATCAACTAAAGTCGATGCTCGTCCACAAAGGTTTAATGCTGGAAGGACGCATGTTTCTAAAGATGATATTTGTTGGCATGATGCACCAATGCAGCTCCAGCGAGTAACTCTGCTGCATTGGTGCACTATGCCTACGCTTCAGGAGTGTCTCGACCTCCTAAGGTCGGCATGATTTTTTTGATTTTTTTAAAAACAAATTCGAACTTTTATTTGGTCTAGAAATATTACATAGAGTAATTGATATTTCAATTTCAGTAAGTATACTGGTCAACGAAATAAGTTCATGGACAGCCTATCTGCAAGCAGTTATTAGGGACTGTCCATATATGAGTTAATTAGTACATACGATTTGTAAAATGATAACAAGTATTTGTCTGGAAAACTAGCCGCGGCATCATATCTTAATGATGGTTGAATGCAGCACCGGCGAGTTACTCACCGGAGCTGGACTGAGGCATTTGTCTGTTCTATATATAAATCTGTATTCAAATAGGGGGTTCTTTTAACCCGTATAAGTTATAGAGAATTTGATTAGGAGTGCGCATAGAAAGCATTATATAGCAGGATACAGAAGATGGCGTAGTGAGTGTGGACGGTTAATAAGGGTACTCCATTGTCAATTCAACTCAATTTCAACAAGATTTATTGCATTCATAAATTACATGTTCTTCAAAGGCAATAATTGACAAACCATGCTTTCAGTGATATTACTAATCATTATGTTTCCTTGTGTTTGTAAGATGAACATTGTGCTTGTATTGTGTTCATCATTAGGGTGTGTTCAGGCTCCCTCCAGGCAGTGGTACTGCTGAAGTCAGCAGCGTTTGATGGTTCGTTTGATTTAACATTTACCCTATAAAGACACCATTGTGTCTTAACCCTTTAAGGATCGATGTTGCTAAAAGATGACATTTGTCGTCATGATGCAATAATGCAGCCCTAGTTAGTAACTTGCCTAAGGGAGGGTTGGCATGATACTTGAATGCAGCACTGGTGAGATACTCGCCAGGGCTGCCTTTTTGCATTGATCAGGCATTCAGTCATTAAAGGGTTAAAACTTAAACCCTTTTAAGGACGACATAATGCGTCATAATAACATCATGACAAGCCTATGGTACTGATAGAGTCCTAGGGTCAATTCACCATGAGTCGGACACATACCCTGAGACAGGCAGTGAAATTAGAGGTTATTCAATGTAAACTACCACTTCTAGTTTCGGTTTTTGGAAAAAAATAACACATAAACTTTACCATTATTTACAAATTAAGAGCTTAGCATACTTCAAGGTATGCGTGCGACTCTAGGTGAATCTACCCTATAGGGTAGGCATGATGCACCAATGCTGGTTACTCACTAGCACTGCATCGGTGCATCATGCCAACCATTATAGAGGGTATCAGCCCGGCAGACTTGGCATGATGCTTTATTGCAGCGCTGGAGAGCTCAGGGCTGCATTCATGTATTATTCTTATGTATATATTCTGCTAATTGCAATAGCCATGTTGAACAAATGCAGCCCTGTTTGACAGACACCTGTCTGTTGCTTACACTGTATATAGTTGGTGTACGTAAACAGTAGAATTAATCTACTGTAGATCTACAGAATAATCTACTGTAGCATGGTTTTACAGTAGAATTTACTGTAGATTTACAGTAGAGTATACTGTTTACCTACAATGAATTGTACACCTACAGTATAGAATCTACTGTACATCTACAAAAAAACCTTTTACAGTTTAGATGGAAGACATGCAATAGTGTGGTTAACTTTATAACATTGTAACAATGTAGGGTAGATATTCCGCTACTGTACCTTTGTGTCCATCTCTACGCAACAATGCAGCGGTGCACAGGTCAATTGGCAGTTCATGTTATATGTTTTGAGTACAGTGGCCCAGGAGGGTCAGATCTCTTTGTAAATTTTGAAATTGCAAATTCACTTCAACTTGCAAAAAATCAACTTGAGTTGAAAATGGAAACTCCAATTTAGACCATTTACTGTGACCTGTCAACTGTCAATTCATGTAAAGCAACTTGTGACTGCTATCTCTCAACACTACATCAAACCAAAAACAATGCAAATGTCACAGTTGAAAGTGAAAACTCCAACTTCAGTCACTTACTGTCAGCTGTCAACTGTCAATTCAGGAACAACAGCTTGTGACAGGTATCTTTTAGCACTGTGGGTCACTCCATGTGTCCTCTGGTATGCTTTTAAGGGTTCTGCATGTTGTGTGAATTATTTAAGGGTGGGGATACTGGCAGTGTGTGAGGCTGGTAGGAGAGCAGTAAAGTAGTACCATTTTCTGCCCTTCTTCCACAGAAGAGTCCTGCTTTTACCCCCCTATGACAGAAGATTTCCTATGAGTCCTCAGCTTGCGGCAGAGATGAGTGAGGGAGTGTGTGCCAGTAGAGATTGACATTGTAACATCATCCCATGGTAAAGCTTCCTGGCGTGGGTTGCTGCCTCCTCGGGTGACAGCGATCACATGTTTCACCGATCAGATTTTTATTATGAGGATCCAAAAATAACTTTTTGCAAAAAAAAACACCCTCCCACTTCAGGCTGGGTGTATGACCCCCTCAGTGACCTGATTACCACAGTAGAGGGTTAAATCCTTGGCTGGTTGAGGGTGAGCAGTTATCCCCCAAAAAGTGATCCCTATTGTCATGAGGATGCAGGGATTCTTCACTTCCCCGTTTGGACACCGCCCTTGCCGTCTTTGGTTGGGGTCCATTTTGGCGCCTTGCCCCTGCTGACCATGTGCAGGCTGGGGGCTGCATTGACTGTCTCCACATTTACCTCATCTACATCAAAGGTGCTGAGTTGTATAGGGGTGTGGTAGTGGGGGGCTGGTGGGGAGACGCTGACACTGACCCCTGGTGGGTGTATGGGTGTACCACTGATGCCTGGGTGTATGGGTGTATCACGGTTGTCTCGTAGATGCACGGCCTGATGCACGTGAACCACACGAGGCAGTGACCGACCGGACGCCATCTTGGTTCGTATATGACTCACTGAAATGTAAACATAACAAATGTGAATCAACAAAGAAACTGTTTTGGGTTTGGGCAGAAACTACTAACTCATGGATGCTGCATTGACGCATCATGCAGGACATTTTGGAGCCATGGTGTGGAATGTAATCCCACCCCCTGTGAGGCTGACACCCAACTTCCTGCATTCTAAAAGGGACAGAAAGGTGTGGTTAGCCAACCAGATGCCAATAATTGTAAGAGCTTAACATGTAATGTCTAAGAAAACGTTCATGATACTATAGGTATGTTATAAGGTTATCTTGTTATAATGCTGTCCCCTGTTCCACAGACAAAACTTACAAACTCTGGATTTAGATCCTTTCTGAAGGAGGGGGTCCCCAATAAAAAATCCACCACACACCTAATGTGAGTGGGAGGAGGGGGACCTTTCTTTCCTGCCCAGTAGTTAATTAAGAAGATGAAATTGTTGAATAACCTTGAGTTGGAGTCCAAAACAAACAGGTGTATATGAATGCACAAAGTGCAAATTCTATATGATCCATTGTTGTAGATGTAACTGCACACATTGATTGACTACCGGTAATAAAGATAAATGTTAACAAAAGCCTAAACATTACTCACTCACTGGTGGCACTGGTAAAGACATGCAAACTGGCAACTGCTAAAGTTGTATGCTATATAGATTAGCCAGTTATTATTGGCTTGGGTGTTTATAAATAGTTGCCAAATAGCCTGTTCTGCCAACTGAATATATTATAATGATACCAGGGCACCATGTACGGATGTATTTGTGACAGATTGAGATCTATGGCACATTCAATACTTTACTTTAACATTACAATTTGGCACAATGTATCGTGACTCGTTTAACCTCACACAAACACACATATATAGATAAAGATAAATTTCAATACCATTGTGCCTTGGTGCATTTACATGGCAGGAGCATATTCAATGTAAAGCTTTAAGTGCTTATATCGTGCTTATTTCAATACCCAATACCCCTGTTGTCTATACCAGGTTTAATGCATTTTAAATAAGCCATTACAATGTATGTCCCCTCCCCTCTACAGGCATCTACCAAGAGTCACATTAAGGGCAGTAACCCCTTTAACCCCCAATAAAGTCTTAGCAGTCTCGGGCCAAGACTGTACATTTACAGTCTGGGGGTTTATTTATAGAGCTATACCTACACTGGACCTTATATTTAACCAATAATGAATGGCTGACGCCCTCACAAGGGGCTGTATCGCTGGATATCGGCACGAGTGCGTAGCACGAGTGACGATATCCAGCGATACAGCCCCGAGTGAGGGCGTTGGCCATTCAATATTAGGTTTATTATACGATTATTCCATTTAAATGTCTTTAATTACCTTATATATGTCCTAATTTAGCCATTTTGAATGATACATAAGTCGTCTTGTACAGAGGGTGCAGTCGCCATGTTGTGGAACTCTTCAGTAGGGGAGGCGCGGGGACCGGTCATTATTTTGTTACGCTGCTTTCGCCAGCCTAAAGAATACGACTGTACTCCCGCGTCGGCACCTGCCGTTTTGGTTACTAACCGCTCCCTCTATACTTCAATATAGGCAGCGTTTCCCCACTCGTGTACCATATCAGCAGTGGCCGAGCGGTTAGCGCGTGTGGCTCATACGCAAGGGATCTCCGGTTCGAGCCTGAGGGTGGACTAGTGGAAACGTAGCAATTTTAAAGGGCCTATATGTATGTGAAAAACCCCCCCTAAAATTATTTTAACGACTAGGTAAATAAAGTCCAACTACTACCTTTATAGTAAAAAAGAAATTAGAAAAAAATATTGATTTTCAAAGAAATTATACCAAAAAATGCCTTTTCTTCTGTAACTCGGTAAATAATGGTCCTACAGGGCTAGAAATCCGCCTGTAGACTCCTTGTTTCGCCGTCCCCCTCTACCAGCGCTTCCACGGCGTGGTGGTTAGCACGTCGGACTTCAAGTCTTGATGTAGCGTGTTCGAGTCTCCATGAAACCCCGGATTTTATGTGTGACGAAATTTCGGAATCACTCAGTCCCACCGGAAGAGTGCCGATATCCACCGGAAGAGTGCCGATATCCACCGGAAGAGTGCCGATATCACTAGATATCAGCACGGGGATATCACGTAAAAAGCACGATGAGTCGTTCAATCGTATAATAAACTATGCTACTATGTATCAGCACTCAGGAGAGCATGAGTTAGAATCCCACTCTGGCTCAATCAGTATCTCAATTGATATCTACATTATGGACCTGAATTGAACTAATGAACCTAGTCAAATATCTAATAGGTAATATTACTATTTCACTGTAGGTGGAATTATGCTTTAAATAGGTTTAATAGGCAATGTATAAAACAAACTACCTATTGTGCCAAGGCGGGATTCAAACCCACATCCCTCATTGAAAAATGATCCAGGATTCAGGATCATCATCTTTAGAAATAAATTTGTCCGGGCCCAGTAACGGGTCTGGACTGCTTGAGGCTGCCCACTTAATGGCCGCATAAAGGTTCTGATATAGCCAGTGCACAGAAAAGTAAACTCCAGACTCTCGTAAATAAACAAGTTAAAAACTTGTCTAAGTGACAAGGAAGTGGGTCTTCTAGCTGGAGATAGAAGACCCACTTGGCATATGCCAGCCCAAAACCCGACTTGTGGGATGGTAACCTGATAGGTTACACAACTTTTGACTCATTTATTTTATGACAGTCACTTCAACGAGTCTGGAGACAAGTTTACTTTTTCAGTGTGGTGCAGACAGGGATAGCTATGCCCATGGTTAGGCCATCAACCCGCATGTGTTAGGGTAATTTCATTTACTTTGTATTTGTTATTATTTAACCCAATAAAACACTTTTTAAAAAAGATTCACAAAGTCTTACCGCCGGCCCCCATGGTGAGTGGTGTGGTGTCTGGGTGTGTGTTGTGGTGTGTGTGAAGTGTCCTACTCCACACAAGGGTGTCTGCAGAAGTTAATTTTAACCCTTTAAGGACGGATGTTGCTAAAAGATGACATCCCTCACCATGATGCACTGACTTGGTGCATCATACCGACCCTTCGGGAGTGTCTCAACCCCGTAGGATCGGCATGATGCTTGAATGCAGCCCTGGCGAGTTACTCGCCAGGGCTGCATTCATGCATCATGATGACCAAGGGCATGATGCATTTATGCATTATACTGTCATTAAAGGATTAAACCATTAACTCTTTAAGGACGGTCTTTAGCATTAACGCATCGTGCCCTTAGTTGGCATAACGATTGAATTCAGCCCTTCCATGTAACTCACTAGTGCTGCATTCAAGCATCATGCCGGCCCTATGGGGTCGATACACCCCGAAAGATCAGTGTGATGCATGAATGTAGCACTGGTGAGTTGCTTGGCAGGACTGCATTCATGCATCATGATGACTAAGGGGATAATGCACTTAAGCAGTCTGCAGCCATCACAGGTTTAAGGTTGTTGTGCCTTGTTTACCTCTGTATGAGGTACGGCCTTTGTCGCGTCTCCCTGACTGTGTTGTGTCAGTCAGTCAACACTCGGTGTATACATAGAGGTATGAGGAGATATCTATTTGTATCGGCATGTAACACACTGACTCACCCAAGGAGCAAGTCCACATGGGGCCAATTTAGTTTAGTTAGGCCATAAATCAGTATCTGGGTTCATAATTTGGCACTATATACCACTACATATATAGAGCTTACCACTAAACAAGAGAAGTTAACCATAGGGCAATCAAACTACAATATGTTACCAAGTTGTAACAATGATCAGATTTTCTGACAGAAAATGAAATAAAGTTCCCATTGTATAAAATGTTGTTCTGCAAAAAGCAATCAACTTCAGACACAATTCCTATCCTTTAATGGGGTTGATACACCGCCAAAGGGTGGTCGGCACTTTAAGGGAGTCAAGGGCATCCTTAAAGCCATAATATCAATGGCCTTTCTTAAATTTGATATGGAACATAGAAACAAATCAAATTGGCATAGGCTTTGACACCCGAGGTACCAAGTGAAATATCTGCCGATCGTAGATTGTAAAACAGTTGGCAAAGGTAACAGGTTGAGAAATGTAGGCGGCATTTTATATCAGTATATTTGATAAAACCACTACCGTAAATCTCTGCATGTTAGCCAAATCGTTTACTTGGGAGAATCCTATAAGTTTAAGATATAAGACTAGAGGTATAAGTGTTATAAGACAAGGACAGGGTGATTGTCAACGCGGCCAGCCGTGGATATTTACCATTGTCCACTTTGTTCTGCCAGACAAGTGTGGTATGAGCCTCAGAGTGGTTCTGATTTTGGCGACTTTAGTACTGTAGTATACATACACATACACATATACATACTGTCATATAACTATCCTATATTGGCATGTCAGACTTACTTACAAGTCACTGCTTCTATGCACCACCTTACAGTAGGGGTGTCCTAGTGGGTTTCATGTCAGTAGGGCAGCAGGGCTAGGGAGGGCAGGACCCCAATCACCCACACTCCCTGTCTGTTGTATTATATTACATCCAGGTACCCCGGCATCCTATGTGATATTTATAACATTTTGAAAGCAGTTTTTATTTTCTGTGCGGCATTTTGGTCATCAGGTGTAGTTGTATCAGTCTGTGTCAACACAGTATAGGTGGTGCCAGATGCCTGGGGTGCTGTAGCCCTTTAAGGACAGCGTGACGCCTCATGGTTCCTCTATTTGTCAGAAGTTATGGAAGAGATGGGAAGGCAATTTTTAAAAGATTGAATTTGAGTTCCAATCATCAGATATACCTGTACTTGCTGACATCCTTGAGGCCCTTAACCCACCATCTATGGGGCATGAATTCAGACCAGTACAGTACACCTAAAGACTTGATGTCAAACATAGCCGGCGGGCAGAGGGGAACACCATTATAGCAAAGTGTCGCTCTCGGTCAGATTGACTCCACCCACATGGGTCACCTCCATACACAACACCATGAAATATTCACACCTCAGTAGGCACCACTAGTCATGTGGGTACAGGCCACGTGGGGGCAGCACTGGTATCATATCGGTACAGGCCGGTGGGGGCAGCACGGGTATCATGGTTGTTATAGATGGTACCTGCCAGCAGCAGCCTATTATATGATAAAATGGTTTCTCATCACCAACCACTGCAACATATATAGGTACTGCCCATAGCTGATGGTTGACGAAACACTGGTAGTCTACTGTGGCTTAACCGATACTGTACCAAGGTGAGGGGGTCCCTTATATACAGGGAGGCTCCCACCCTCTCTAGACCAGACCTAGGCTGGACCACCCCCTACCACTAGTGTGAGGGTTGGGGGGGGCTGCATTCATGCATCATGACAACCAAAGGCATGATGCATTGATGCATTATGGTGCCATCAAAGGGTTAAACGAGAATGTATTACACCTTGTGTACGGTACAAACACCTGACACTGTGACTGGCAGACAACACGTCTGAGCAGGACGTGCCTTATTGTTGTCACCTGTACAGTCTACATATACAGTGTGGGAGAGTACAGACACATTATGTTCACTATAGGAACACTGAAAGGGTTAGCCCATCTGTAATGGCGTGTGGGTGTGTTTGTAAGCAAATCTACAGGGGGTGATTGCACAATATATATAGGGAGTTGAATATTGTGAAGTTATGTGTTGGTGGCCACATGACCACATGTACTAAGACTAAGGTTCTACCTTCTATCATGTTAGAATATAAAGTATTTACAGCACAAATAGATGAAATCTTTTAAGCATTGTTTGCTCACCATCCGCCATCTTTGATGGGCTAACTCCAGATTCCCGGCCCCGTGTTCCTACAGTGTTGTTCCTTTAGTGCAGGATGCCATCATTGAAGGGACTGGAAGAGGGATTACGTCTACACATACAGTTAATGTGAGCCAGCTCTCTCAAGTGATTCAATATGTATGATATAATTTTTTTGGAAAACAAAAGGATGTGGCAAATTTAAAGTATAGTAGGGATAAAGTAGACTTATACAGCCAGAGCAAGTTAGGACAACCCTGCCCTTAAAGTGGTAAATCATTGAGGTGCAGCAGACAGCGTTGGCAGCACCAAGTATAGTTTGTTAGAGGTAAGATCAAACATTAATGGGGGACTGTAGAGGGCAAAACATGGGGAAATACAGCAGGAATGCAGACAATAGGATACATAAGTAATCTAGTCTACAAGACAGCTTTCAGTCAAAGTCTACAAGACAGCTTTTAGTTTGATGGTGCTGTTAATGCCTTGTTATGAGATTGTTAATGTCTTTTGTTCCTTAACTTATGTAGACTTTACGAGGATCTCTCAGAGAAAGGTTCTGCTAGTAATGGCTTTGCACTGTAGCTCACTGTGTATGGCTGTTTCCACCTGTTCACAACCAGTGCATCTTATTCACACATAAGGCATAAAAAAAGAATGTTACAGGTAACATGGGAAGAAAATGTAGGGTTGGTAGGTTAGGCTCTTTTTTATCCCTTTTTTTAAAATATGAAAATGGTGGCAAACCTCTCCAAGGACCCTAAAATTGACCAAAAATGGGTAAAAATATGAAAATGTCTCCATAATTGAAGAAAAAATACATAAGGTTGGCCCTTTTTTTGTATAGGGTCGGATGGGTTAAACAAACCTTTATTGTTAGGCCTTACTACTCACAGCACACCCTGTGTTGTTATTGCCCTTCTTACACACCGTAAACCCCCATTCCAGCCAGATAGCAACTTGAAAAACAAATTGTCCTATGCAGAAAAGTCTAGATAATTATTGTTTTCTCTTCATTCTAATGTATCAAAACCACAACTAGAAGCCGAACCCACAATTTAAGAAGAAAAGGTAAATACAAGCAGTTTCTTACAGTAACATGTTTCTGAGTACAATACTTTGCTACAACTATACTGTCACTGAGAGACTGTATTGAATAGTTTGAGCACCAACTACAACAGACCAACTTATTGACGAGCCAGCGCTGTAATTGTAATTCAGGTGTCTGGTGTCGTGCCCCCATATCTCCTACAGACACTAGCCCTGATTGGCTGGTCTCGTGCCCCGTATCTCTTACAGACACTAGCCCTGATTGGCTGGTCTCGTGCCCCGTATCTCCTACAGACACTAGCCCTGATTGGCTGGTCTCGTGCCCCGTATCTCCTACAGACACTAGCCCTGATTGGCCGAGTATGGTCAGGTGGGAACAAGTGGCGCCCCTACACTGGTCAATAAGGTACTGAAGGGTAAAGCTAAATGAACAGGATCTCATTTCTCCTGACAGTTCAAACTTATTGACAATCAAGATTATACATTGCAGGGAATTTCTCCCTCTTGTGAGCAGTCAAACTGTTGGAAACTAACCCTTTTCTATTTTTGACAGTTTTTAGCTGATAACCAAAACACCAAAATTCACACTTTTTTGGTTAAGAATTATTCAATCTTTCGTCAGGAAAATGTAAGATATGTCTATACCACTGCATTGCTGACATGATTAGCTTTAATTTGATACCAAATATTTCATCAAATTGGCAAAAGTATATTTCCTCAAAACTGGACTTTTATGAAGCGCTCGGTGATGAGAAACTTTTTTATTTTTTTGAATGGCCTTATACTTACGTTTGACAGAGCAAAAGAAGTCACGCACAAACAGTTTGACTGGGTATGTTTTATTGTAATTAAACTTGTTTTACTATTGCTGGCTCTAACATTAATTTTAGCAAACAGATATAGCAACACACACACAGATAAACCAATTTCCGTCCTCATATATATTGTTTATCTCAATCATTACTGTCACATAAATTTGACAAAAACCTATGCAACTGGATATGGGCCAACCACAGGTAACTTACTCAGCATTTAGTATGAATAAAGATCTAACTACCTAAAAACTAGAGCAGAGCCACTCCTCATTAACCAGACCACAGTCCTAGATTTGATCTCCAGGTGCATTGCACCATAACCTGTGTGAACAGAAGGAGATTAGTCCTAATTAGTCAATAAGCTAAATACTATGTCATTGTTGGCTACATTGTCTATGGTATGGACTTCATCCTCAGTACCAGCTGTCTCTTCTACATCAGAATTTACGGTAGAACACATTTTTATTTATGTCATTAGAACAGTGCATGGCCATGGCCCTACTGAGGCCAGAACTTCAACCCTGCTCCGTGCAGCAGCACCATAAACCAGCCCACTACCTGAGGCTCCTATCTCATATTTATAACATTTTGAAAGGAGTTGTTTTTCTCCATGCGGTGTGTTGGTCATCAAGTGTAGTGGTATCAATGATGCACTGTGATACCGGGTGGTGTGGTGTGCCTTGGATAGTGTAGTCAGGGTACATTCATGTATCATGACGACAAAAGGGACTATACAGCCTTTACCCCTTTAAGGGTCGCATAATGCCTTAATGCATCATGCCCTTGGTCATCATGATGCATGAATGCAGCCTGGCTAGTAGCACAGTTGTACAGTGGAGGTAGAGATAACTCTCTCTAAAATAACTGATTCATTATATGTGTTATAAATAATTAAAATGGAAAACAAGATGAGGCAATTTAAAGTTTCAAAGAAGAGATAAAATACAATTGTATCCTGAATGTGGTAAATGATTGAGACACAGCAGACAACGTGTGTAGCATCCAGTATAGTCTGTAAGAAGTGAGATCAAACATTAATGGGGGACTACAGAGGGCAAAACATGGACAAATACAACAGGAATAGAGACAATATGATACATAAGTAATCTAGTCTACAAGACAGCCCTTTTTTTTTTTGACGTAGATTTATTGGATTTAATCACCTTTTTACAGGCAAAAACTAGCTTGGGCGCATTGCCCTTCTGCCGCCAGCACCCCTACCTATACAGAAATAGCTTAACGGTCTTAATTCATGAAAACAAGGCTATGTCATTCACATTAATATTATACGATTAATTAAAGTAGATTTTAAGGAATAAACAGATTGTTCCTATTCTGTTACAATCAGAAAATGATGAGTATAGTTGATGAGATGAGATGGGATGTACAGTATACGATTGGTGAGATCACTATGTCACATTCATGAAACAGCGCGGATAGTCCTTTTTTATCGCTAGCTTAAATTTCCAAAGGGTTTCTATTAGTGTATACTCCGGCCTGAGTTCATTCCAGCGGGCAATGCCTCTATATAATGCACTGCGCAGGACAATAGGCCTCATAGAGTGTGGTACCTTTAGCCTTTTACCTTGTTGTCTTCTGGTGGGTAAATGTCTATCATCCACAAGGTTAGGATCAAGAGTTAGAGAGAAAGCATAATATAATAGATGTCTATCACGTCTCTCATTGAGTTTGCTACAGTCAGCCTTGGTATGCATTTGATCAATAGTTAACACAGGATTTTTTTCTAACTTTACCTTGTAAACAACACGTAAGCCCTTATTTTGTATCCTTTGTAAATCAGCATTCTCCCCTTTATTATCCCTATCCCAGATAAAATCAGCATAATCTATTGTTGGAAGCACCATGGATTTATAAACAGTTAGAGACGTATCAGCATCCACATGATCTCTGATTTTACGCGATTGACTTATCTTATTTCTAACATTAGCCATGACATTATTACGATGCTCAATAAATTTTAACTCGGGGTCAAGGGTTAGACCAAGGTATTGAAAAGTGTTAACTCTTTCTAAAAGTACATTATTCATGGTAAAAACAGGATCAATTTTTTCTAAATTATTGTAAATCATCCACTTGGTTTTTTTCTCATTAACTGTTAAACTGTTCAGTTTGCACCAAGCTGCTAACTTGTTAAGAGATGTTTGCATTTTATCAGGTTTATGAACATATATAACAGCATCGTCAGCATAAAGACATATCGTAAAATCATCAATCTCAGGCAATGAATTTATATAAATAGAAAATAATACAGGACCTAGGACTGAACCCTGTGGAACGCCATAAACAACTTCTTTATACTGTGATATACAATCATTAGCTATTGTACACTGTTTCCTATTGGTTAAATAGCTATTGAACCATTTGCAAGTATTTTCATCAAGTCCAAAACTCGTTAATTTTTTTAGCATAATTAGGTGGGAAATGGTATCAAAGGCCTTCTTGTAGTCCAGGTAGAGAGATATGGTGGGTTTATTATCAATGACATTATGTATTATGTTATTAAGGTGGGCAGTTATGGCAGAGATGGTCGAGTGACCAGCCCTGTATCCATGCTGGAATGGGGTGAGGAGGCTATGTTCTTTCATATATGCTTGCAATCTAGTACAAATAACCTTTTCCAATAGTTTACCAGGTAGGGGTAACAGACTTATAGGCCTTAAGTCACTAACATCCAGTGAATTAGGTTTCTTGGGGATAGGTACAACAGTAGCCGCCTTCCATTGGGTAGGAAAATGGCTATGTTCTAAACAACGATTAAACAGAATCATAATAATATCAGGAACAATTAAAAAGGCATCCTTAAGAACATGTGACTTAATATGTTTTATGCTGGATGGCTTGGTTTCTTTAATACCTTTTATAACCTTGACAGTGTCTGAATAGCTAAGCGGCTGTAACAGACTCGTCTTGTACAGAGGGACCTTAGTGAGATGCTGCTGTTAATGTCTTGAATGTCTCTATGAATGTCTCTAAGGGTCGGCATGATGCACCAATGCAGTACTGGTACGTTACTAGCCAGGGCTGCATCGGTGCATTATGACGACAAATGTCATATTTTAATGAAATGTGTCCTTAAAGGGTTAAAGTACTCTGCGGTCCTTAAAGGTTCAATCCTCTACATTGTTAGCTTATACAGTCATGGCAATCAAAGTATCAATTTTCATATTAATTTGTTCTCTTTTCATTACTCTTCTTCTCAGTAGTTTTTTTATCTCTCAGAAGTTTGTCATATTGTGTACATGTCAACACAAAGTACTCTATCCAATAAGTAGAAGGTTAATAACCCTATTAGGACCGAACGATACTTTATGCCCTTTGTTTCACAATACATGGATACTCATGGAAATCATATTAAGGGTAATGGTTGTAAAAAGAAAAATGCATTATTAAAGTAACCATATTCAATTTCTACCTAGCCTGGCCAAATTAACAAAGTAGAATCATGTTCACAAAGTAATTGTTTAACCCTTTAAGGAGAGATGTCACTAATGCAGCCCCTGTGCTGCATTGGTGCATCATGCCAACCCTATGTCTCAATCCCATAGGGTCGGCATGATGCTTGAATGCAGCACTGGCGAGTTACAGGGCTGCACTCATGCATCATGATGACCAAAGGCATGATGCATTCATTCATCATGCTGCTCTTAATGGGTTAGCACCACGATACTCCTATTGCCTTATTGCCTATTGTTTCACTTTTTAGGAATCCCACAGAAATGTCACGGGCCTCCAGGGTCTCGTGTCTGGGAATGTCATCATTATTGAAACATTGTCTCACTTTTTAAGGCCAAAAGGTCCTGCAAAGCACTAGGCTGAAACCTTATATTGTTTTCACTTTACAGGAAGTCAGTAGGGGTGCCGCCATTTAGTTTTAAGATGTCACAGCATAAATTTATGCACATGTGATAATATAAATATTTATCAACCTTTAATAGGTCTTGAGGTTGATTATAATCATAACTATCCCCCCTAACATGGACCCAAGGAATTCAATGGTTCTATTGGTTTGTTGCTAATACAGCTGGTTAGAGTGTGCGTCATATCACTGTAGGTATCAGTCAGGCTGAGTTACACCAACAGCTGTATTTATAGCAACGAGCGCTCCCTGCAGCCGGTCGGTGGATATCACTATCATGGGAGTTATCAATACATGTACAAACCACCCTATATGACTGGTGTTACTAGAAATGACAGCTGTATTAAATATTAAACAACACAACACTCCCACACCCTGCAGCCAGTGTTACACATACAACCCCCCCCCCCCTCCTGTATATAACTGAGGTCACTGTACATAACCGCCAGTGGGGGATATTACTACACATACAACCCCCCCCCCCCCTGTATATAACTGAGGTTACTATACATCACAGCCAGGGGGGGATATTACTACACATACAGCCCCCCCCCCCCCTGTATATAAGTGAGGTTACTATACATCACAGCCAGTGGGGGATATTACTACACATACAACCCCCCCCCCCTGTATATAACTGAGGTTACTATACATCACGGCCAGTGGGGGATATTACTACACATACAGCCCCCCCCCCCTGTATATAACTGAGGTTACTATACATCACGGCCAGTGGGGGATATTACTACACATACAGCCCCCCCCCCCCCCCCTGTATATAACTGAGGTTACTCTACATCACGGCCAGTGGGGGATATTACTACACATACAACCCCCCCCCCCCCTGTATATAACTGAGGTTACTCTACATCACGGCCAGTGGGGGATATTACTACACATACAACCCCCCCCCCCCTGTATATAACTGAGGTTACTATACATCACAGCCAGTGGGGGATATTACTACACATACAGCCCCCCCCCCCCTGTATATAACTGAGGTTACTGTACATCACGGCCAGTGGGGGATATTACTACACATACAACCCCCCCCCCCCTGTATATAACTGAGGTTACTCTACATCACGGCCAGTGGGGGATATTACTACACATACAACCCCCCCCCCCTGTATATAACTGAGGTTACTATACATCACAGCCAGTGGGGGATATTACTACACATACAACCCCCCCCCCCCTGTATATAACTGAGGTTACTATACATCACAGCCAGTGGGGGATATTACTACACATACAGCCCCCCCCCCCCTGTATATAACTGAGGTTACTGTACATCACGGCCAGTGGGGGATATTACTACACATACAACCCCCCCCCCCCTGTATATAACTGAGGTTACTCTACATCACGGCCAGTGGGGGATATTACTACACATACAACCCCCCCCCCCTGTATATAACTGAGGTTACTCTACATCACGGCCAGTGGGGGATATTACTACACATACAACCCCCCCCCCCTGTATATAACTGAGGTTACTCTACATCACGGCCAGTGGGGGATATTACTACACATACAACCCCCCCCCCCCTGTATATAACTGAGGTTACTATACATCACGGCCAGTGGGGGATATTACTACACATACAGCCCCCCCCCCCCTGTATATAACTGAGGTTACTGTACATCACCACCAGTGGGGGATATTACTACACATACAACCCCCCCCCCCTGTATATAACTGAGGTTACTATACATCACGGCCAGTGGGGGATATTACTACACATACAACCCCCCCCCCCCTGTATATAACTGAGGTTACTATACATCACCACCAGTGGGGGATATTACTACACATACAGCCCCCCCCCCTGTATATAACTGAGGTTACTATACATCACGGCCAGTGGGGGATATTACTACACATACAACCCCCCCCCCCTGTATATAACTGAGGTTACTATACATCACCACCAGTGGGGGATATTACTACACATACAGCCCCCCCCCCCCCTGTATATAACTGAGGTTACTCTACATCACAGCCAGTGGGGGATATTACTACACATACAACCCCCCCCCCCTGTATATAACTGAGGTTACTATACATCACCACCAGTGGGGGATATTACTACACATACAACCCCCCCCCCCCCCTGTATATAACTGAGGTTACTATACATCACGGCCAGTGGGGGATATTACTACACATACAACCCCCCCCCCCCTGTATATAACTGAGGTTACTATACATCACCACCAGTGGGGGATATTACTACACATACAACCCCCCCCCCCCCTGTATATAACTGAGGTTACTCTACATCACCACCAGTGGGGGATATTACTACACATACAGCCCCCCCCCCTGTATATAACTGAGGTTACTCTACATCACAGCCAGTGGGGGATATTACTACACATACAACCCCCCCCCCCCTGTATATAACTGAGGTTACTCTACATCACCACCAGTGGGGGATATTACTACACATACAGCCCCCCCCCCCCTGTATATAACTGAGGTTACTATACATCACCACCAGTGGGGGATATTACTACACATACAACCCCCCCCCCCCTGTATATAACTGAGGTTACTCTACATCACGGCCAGTGGGGGATATTACTACACATACAGCCCCCCCCCCTGTATATAACTGAGGTTACTATACATCACAGCCAGGGGGGGATATTACTACACATACAACCCCCCCCCCCCCCCTGTATATAACTGAGGTTACTGTACATCACGGCCAGTGGGGGATATTACTACACATACAACCCCCCCCCCCCCCTGTATATAACTGAGGTTACTATACATCACGGCCAGTGAGGGATATCATATTGACCAAGGAGATGATGCAGCCCAGGGGCGTGGCAACCGGGGGGGAAGGGGGGGACATGTCCCCCCCCCCCACTTTTGACCAATCCCAAAAAAGGCCAAGCCAAAAAAGTCAAGCTAAAAGGGATCGAAAAGGGTCAAAATAACCCTCAGTCCCCCTACTTTGAAATTGCCTGCCCCGCCCCTGAATGCATCAAAGCAGCCCCTAATGTGATGTGCAGTGTGTAGAGTTGTTGTAGACCTGCTGGGAATCGCATGTCAGTCCTTCCTTGATCTGTACACCACAACCTTGTATCTTAGATAGCAGCTGACTCAGAAAGAGCCTCCCTTCTCCCTCTCACCTATCTAGGTCTGTACTGCTGATTTTGTATTTGTGTATCTTTATAGTAAAATTGTTCATTCAATAGACAAGACAAGTCTGAGAAGCACTGTAAGAAGTTACTGTATTTGAACAGCACAATTATAAAGGGTTTCAATGAAATACAGGGACTTTTGAGGTTAATCTGTCGTGCAAATACAGAACATAAACAAATCCAGTATATATATATATATATATATATATATATATATATATATACATATATATTCCGCCAATATGAATAATGTGATAACTGTAGCTGAATAATTACAAGTATGTTGTTGAGCAACAACTGAGAAGACAATAAACTATAATTCATAGATAAGGAAACAAGCGGAAATGTCAGAAAACAAGCCCAAACAGCAGCATATATATATATATATATTAATAACAGATATCACCCTTTATGGAAAGTATGATTGCTGTTCATTATTTGTTATCAACTATCTTAATCTTATGTATTTATCATCTATGAATAACTGTGTTTGTAGTTTACATTCATATAATTCACCTAATTAGCCCTCTGTGGTAGTATGAATTGCCGAGAAGCTGTTGATACCATCGTGGGAGTGGGCTAGATCGGACTATCATCCTGACTATGATCACAATTTATGACTAGTTATCTGATATACTGCCTGTTACACTAATTATAACTGTATTCTAAATCAGTTCTTTTGATGTCACACAGGTACAAATGTCGAGCCCTTAAAAGAAAAGACCAGTGTAATATTAAATGGCTTTCTATCAGTAGTGTGGAATTAGCAATCCCGGCCATGGCCTCCTGGTGCCTGTCGGAGCTGCCATTCTCCTCCGGTGCCAGCTCTCTAATAGTCCAAGATTTTTAGCTCAGAATAGGACCTAAGGTTAAACAAAATCGGAACCAGCCAACTTTTGGACAGAAGATACCCGGAAGGGTACTGAACCACATACTCAAAGTCCTCGGACCTCCTCCTTGTGCTCGAACGGAAATTCAAGATGGCGTCCAGGATGGACAATATGCACTATTTCCCTCTTTTTTTTTCTATTTTGACTTTCCATAGGCCAATTTGAAGTTTTACCTAGCCCCCCAAATTCAATTTCAAGTTTTCAATGGTCTTATCCTTTTGTTGCTAGGGCTGGTGGTTGCCTAGCAACAGGCATTTCATATTGGATTTCCCTAGAAACTAGGGCACTTTCTTCTGTCAAAAAATTGGCCTGTTCCGATTTTGTTTAACCTTAAAGTCTAAAAATCATGGACTATACTGGCTCCTTGCTTCTTGGGAGTCCCTTTGTCCGGGTTGGGAGTGTTGCATTGCGGACAGCTGTAGTGGTTGGAGTGATACTCCTGGCTGCAAAAACAGATGGTAAGCATGGCTAAAGATTCATTGAATCTTAAGAAAATCTTAGAAAAAAACAAATTGCTGTTGCTCTGCCTGCTGTGCTTGCTGCTTTCTAGTAGTGGAGTTCCTTACCTCCCGCCATGGAGAGTTCCCAATGCCTCTGAGGGAGAGCACCAGGGGGCACTGTCCGCACCACTTATATGAGGATAACTATAACTATAGTTATGCCTAAATATTAATTAGCAGTATCCTGACATTGATACTATTAGAATATATACCATACAGTATTTAAACTGAAATATAGAGTCGCAGGCCAAGCCAGAAATGACGTCACAAAGGACCAGAAATCTCAGCCATCTCCATTGATTGGTCCAGACACTACTATAACGACCTCTTGATTGCTTGCTCAGTAAGGGAGTGCTCATTTTTTAACAACAGGGGGGGTTGTGAGATTTCGCCCCCCCCCCCCTAGAGGGGTCGAAATTTTTTACCCCCCCCCCCCCCCCAGGCAGGCCAAAAAACGCGCGGGTTCGCGCCCTTTTGTAGCATAGTAACGCGCAGGCTTTTTCCCTCAAAACAGGTCTACATTTTTAACCCCTTCCCGGTCAAGGGGGCCAAATTTTTTACCCCCCCCAAATCCATCACCCCCCCTGTTGTTAAAAAATGAGCACTCCCTAGTCTACACCAATCTTGCTATGCAATGACAGCCAATTAAGAGCCACTCAAGGGCCAATCATAGAGTAATAATGGGTTAAAAGGTACATGCTGCAGAGTCTGATAGTTTGTATGTTAGGATAGTGCTAATCAATACTAATACTACTGATAGAAAACCACATAATATTACGCTGGCCTTTTCTTTTAATACCAATTCACAGAGAACTTAATGCCTATTCTCCAAGTCTGTGCGCAGAATTGGCAGCCATTTTGTTTGGCAAGGATTTTGCTACAAGGGCATATACTGATATACAGCTGAAAATGGCTTCACAACTCGACAATAAATGGAGATAATTACATTTTTTCTTAATCATCTGCGCGTATTCACTGATTTAGATGGATGTCTGTGCTTTAAATATACTCAAAGGATTAAGTCAGTGTTTCATATAATTGGAATAGATATACATATGTACATAAAAAGTATTGAAAAGTAACTAAATTTTTATATAACTCTCTCAGGATATAGGTTTTAATGTTCTCTCCAGAGAATCCCTTTTGAACACATGGTCCTGGGCAAGTTTTTGTCCATTGAAAAAAAAAGTTGAAAGGAAATAGAAATATACTAAGGGCTAGTAGTTAGCATGGTTTTGGGTGGTGAAAGTTGCCTGTACACTCCATTGTACTCTCTCCTTCGTGGTCATTGTCTCTTGGTTATCAAACGTTAACTAGACATGCTACACATGCATCATGCAGCCCCTTAGGAGTGTATCAAACCATGGGTGCCATATTTGACTGGGTGCCATCTTTCTTCTTTGATATGTAAGGGATAAAATAAAGAACATGTAGCTGGTTATATCTCCATATATAACTTAACCTGCCCTATATAAACTGTTTTCTGTAAAGAAGTCAAAGTTGGCACCCAGTCAAAGTTGGCACCAAGTCAAAGATGGCACCAAAGATGGCACCCAGTCAAAGATGGCACCCAGTCAAAGATGATACCCGGTCTAAAACGTTAATGTCATGAGACACAGCCCTATACAGATGCTAAAGTGTACGAAGTATATGAGTCAACCCAGACCATCAGTCAGTGACGTGGGCGGCCATTATCATTAGCATCCAGTCCAGGTATGAATAGTTTAGTGTCATTCAGTCCAGGTATGACTTGTTTAGTGTATTTTAATTATCTGTACTCTAGGTACATCTAGTTTAGTGTCTTATAATTATCTACACTTTGCTGATACAGCCGTGTAAGCATCACATGATTAATACTTGTGGTTCCTACATAAATAAGTCCGTATTTAAAGTGACATGGTCCGATATTTTTAATAGCTTAAATCCTGCTTAAATGTGTTTCAAACGTTATTACATCATCACATTTGGAGGATAGGGCCAAATTAATTTACAGTGTATTTTCAATGAGGCAATTATAGTGTGCACTAATTTGAAGCTGAAATCCAGGAAAATTAAGTACCTAGCACATGAAGTATGGCCATAGGGAACATTATGGTTCATTTTTGATGAATTTGATTTTTGAACCCTAATAATTATCAGACCATGTCACTTTACCAAACTTACTTGGCATCTGGAACTGGACATTAGCCTATGAGGGACCGAATAGTAATTACTGCACTAAGCCCAATGCAAGGCAGGGCTTTCAGTACTGTCATTCCCAAATCCTTCAGAAGGAAGGCTCTGGTAACAGCCAAGTGACCTTGACCTTGGGATTTTGCTAGTTCTTGGCAACCCCTGCCGGTAGACAGGAACAGGAAATTGAACTAGAAAGTCTGATGGTAAAATATAGTAAAACTACCATCATACATTCTGGCTCCTGTCCACTGGTTCCAGGCTACCAGCAGGGGTTGCCCAGACCCAGCAAAGTCCCAAGGTCAAAGTCATTTGGCTGTTACCAGAGCCTTCCATCGAAAGGATTTGGGAACGAGAGTAGCTTTTCAGCAGCATAATGAATGCTGCCCGGGTGAGTTTCTCACCAGGACTGATTACAAGAGCTGTTCTTAAAAGGCTACCATAAAACCTTGCTTATTAATTAGCCGTTGCTAGTACGCGAGTCAGATCTATGGTGCTGCTTATAGGATTGGCTAATGGTCAGGGTGCGGCTTATATGCAAGGTTTTGCTACTATGGTACAGTATTAAAAGTCACCATAACCAGATTGCTGGTACAGCTTATAGCATCGGCCCAAACTCTAGATGTGGCCAATATGCGACAGGCCGATCAGAACAGGCAATCATAAAATATAAACATAATAATTCAATAAAGCAGAGACCTGCACATATCTGTGTATCCTTTATGACAGGAAATGTACAGAACACACACACACATCCAAAAATTATTATCTTATTTCAAGAAAATAAGACAAATAAACTCCCCTGCTTTTAAGAAAAACATATATTCAGTCACATTGGTGTGCCAGGTGAGTTTATTTATCTCACTTTCTTGAAATGAGATAAATAGTTTTGGGTGTGCACGCACACATACATGCACACACATGTATATCACCCTACCAGTTCAGTGTTGCTACTCAATGTATGAGGTTGTACACAGCATAAGTTACCCTGAGTGCTGCAGCTACGTATACACAGAGAAAAGTAAAGGTGTCAACTGTGGCTCCCACGTGGCTCTGGTAAAATAGTCAAACTGGTAAATCCTCTGCTTGTATTGACTCTACACAGTCGACTTAAATTCATCCTTGATATAATCTGTCCATAGCTGTTTGACCAGGCTATTAGCACATGATCTCCTTTTATATGAAGAAATTTTGAGGTGAAAAATTATTGTTTTAGAAGGCCAGAGACATGTCTCTGGTCTCCAGAGACACTAGCATCCTTATTTAAGAAGGCATCATCAACAAAACAATCATCATTGTTTCTCAGAATTTTGAGAGAGACTAATCTGTAGTCTCTTAGAAAAAGGTATGGCTCCGTCTTTATAGTAATTTGTGGTCAACAATAGTGGTCATGTGACAGGATTTGTTTGTCTCCAGGTTCTGACTACAATTCCAGAGGTAATAAATCCTTGTTATAAGAGAAACGAATATGTCTCTGGAGACAAAAGACATGTCTCTAGGCTTTTAATAGAAGGTGTTTTAGCTGAAAATTTGTTCTTGGCAAAGGAGATTATGTGCTAGGTGTATTGACACTCCATTCTTACCAGAGCCACGTGGGTGACAAAGTTGCCTCCTTCCCAGTAAACAGAAAACGGTATCTAGCATTTAAAGTTAGTACATCCGAGAAATAAATTGTTGTAAATCCTATTAAAATTGTTCTATATACTGTGACAACATCATTTTGAAAAGATAATCTATTTCCAAATGTTCTCCATGGGAAGTAATGGCCCAAGCAAGGGATGCCGTCATACCAATCTATAGACATGCTATAGTGTGATTCCATGGGTGCATATTAATTTGCGCCCTCCAAAATGTGCACCTTGGCATCCAATATCAAATTAAAAGCTAATTTAAAGGGGATGAGGGTCAATAGCACATGTAGCAGATGAGGTATCATCATTATAAACATCCTGGCTCATTCTTTTGAAAAATATATGAGCATTATAAACTTCCTGACTCTTTTTTTACTTTAAAAAAAAATAATTTTAGCCTCTATCATAGGATATACTAATTTGATAACATTATATAACGTTTTTTCTAAGGCTCCGTACTATGGCATAAGGTAATATAACATTTTAAAATGTTATTTTGAGGTAAAATAAAGTTTTTTTGTCACCCGGGTTTACTTTTCTCCGTGTACCTCACACAATGCTATGATATCCATGATGGCTGAGTGCCTCAGGTGGTTCTTTTGTAGAAAACACAAGAAACGTCAATCATTAGCAATTTAATGACAACAAGTTGTGTGTAGGCGGCAAGATGGCCACCCACCAGACATTGTCGTCAACCCTTTAAGGACGGCATGATGCCCTTGGTCGTCATGATGCATGAATGAAGCTCTAGCTTGTCACTAATGTCAGTGCTGCATTCAAGCATCATGCCGATCCTGCAGCACATTCCAGCAGGGCTGGCATGATGCACCAATGCAGCCCCAGCGAGTTACCTTTTAGCGACATCCATCCTTAAAGGGTTAAAAGTCGCATGATAATTATAACCAACACCTGCTACCTATCTGCTATTTCACCTGATACAAGTGCTGAGATCTATAAAAAGTGCTGATGAGCAGAAAGCAAGTGTCAATCATCTCTGCAGATTGTCTAAACATTATCCTCCAATAGAAAATATGTAATAGAGATATCTGAATGATTACTGTTCATTAAATATTAATTATCAGCCATCATATCTCATATCATTATCATCTCTGAATAGCTAGGTTAAGATAGATTGAAATAGTTTATTGTTGCCTACATTACTTAGTTATGCCTTCTATTAATTAGCTATAAAAATTGTGTTGGCTCATTCTTTAGTGACTTCCATAATTCACTAATGTTACAAGTGCGTACATTACCAAAATTGTCTGTTGCTGAACATCTGCATAAGGAAATTTCAGGTCAGAAGAATTATGCCATTAGGGAGTGGTCATTTTTTAACAACAGGGGGGAGGGGGGTTGGTGTTTTTTTTGGGGGGGGAAACCAACATTTTTTTGACCCCTTGAAGGAGGGGACCAAAAGAATTTCGACACCTCCCATTGGTGGGGGGACCAAAAAATCTTTGAGCATGGCAGTTACCTTTCCTGGTACAACATGAGTCCCCATATATACTGCCTATTACAGTTCTCATATAGACAATTAGCTAACTTACTATTCCTCTTATCGGTTCACACCGCACAGCCATCTGGGGAGAGTGTATAACTGCTCTGTCAGCAGTATTGCAGTATTTCAATTGGCCAATTTGGGACAATAGCCCAGACTGCGCGAGGGTGACACATGTACCTGTGAAATGAAGCGATCCTTCTAATATTTTGTTCTTGTATAGTTCGCCTCATTGCTCCTCATTTCGCTTCATTTAGCGGCAGGGTCGCCCTTATTATCGCCCTTCTCTTGTTGAGCCCAGGCTAATAGTTACTTACAGTTACAAGCGAGGGCGGCAAATGAGGCTTATCATGAATATCTACGTCTCTAGTTGAACAATTGCGGACAGGTCCATGTGAGTCACCGACACGTGTTGTATCTACCCAGGTAACAAGAAACGTTTGGTCAACGTTGATCAACGTTCACTTTTAGTTGATTGGTCTAACGTATTTTAGTTTGCATTATTTCAACGTTAACTTAATGTTTTTGTGAAAAATTGATTTTAGAAACGTTGGTTTAATGTTAGAAATCAGTTTGGAAACTAACGTTTTCCAGGTAACCTTCATTAAACATTGCTCATGTTTTTTTGTGGACTCAAACCGACGTTCATCTAACCAATTGTTTAACCGTTTATTTAACGTTTTTTAATGTTTCCAATCCAACCAACCAGGTGGCAGGTTAGTCATTGATAGAACTGGTTTCGATGCTTACCTAATATATTTGTCCAGAATAAACAATTATTCTGATCATTTCTGATATATTTATTGAATTCTACAACAACATTCAATGTATCAATATGTCTAGGCTAAGAAACCTGATAAAATAATAATATAAAGCATGTTTCGATATGTCTCATACAAACACACCCACTCTGTTGCATTCAGAGATAGATAAAGGCTATACTTAGTATCCATCAAGGGGTCTTATGAATCAGTGGGTTAGTAGCGACTCTCCCTGGTGGTGAGTATGCTCTACTTACCCTGAGCTTTGTAAGTTTGGAGAAACAATAGAAAATAAAAGTAAATATTATCGGACAGTATATGGTCCTATGTGCATTAGAATGTGTGTATTAACTAAACGTTTTTCCACTCATAGCTCAATGTTAATTCAACGTTGGTTCAACGTTGAATCGAGTCCACGAAATGGAGTTAGGCTAGATGCAAAATAAACGTTTTTTCACTCTGTAAATGACGTTGAAAAAAACGTTTAATCAACTTCAACTTGTTACCTGGGTATGTACCACACCCGCCCTATGGCATGATCCACCCATGCAGCAGGTGCAGGTTACCAATTAAATGCAGTTATTATGAGGACAAAGCACAAAGGCCTACAGTAAATCCTAAGTTATAAGCCGACTTCCTGTTAGCATTTTATTTTTATTTCATGTGGAGAAAAGTTACCATGCTCAGGTGCGTGGCAAGCAGTTTCAAAGTAGGGGGGACTGAGGGGTATTTTGACCCTTTCGACCCCTTTTTACTTGACCTCTTAGGTTTGACCTTTTTTGGGGTTGGTCAAAAGTGGGGGAGACATGTCACCCCCGTCCCCCGGTTGCCACGCCCCTGATGCTTAAGTACTGAAATGGCAAGAATTGCATGAAATATACAGAAATCCACTCTAATCAGTCTGAACTCCTGGTTTCTCCACTGGTGGTGCATAGAATCGCATCACACTCGGCTCCACCTCCTGTGATACGATCCTATGCACCACTCATGGAGAAACCTGTTGTCCAGACAGATTATCGTGGACCTCTGTCTATGTCCGTGAGCTGGCCTTTCCCCCTTAAAATTACCTGGCCTAAAGGTGAGGTTTAGATATTTTATTAGATTAAAGGAATTCTGAAAAAATGGAATATGTTTTATTTGTAAAAGGTGCGTGGAGGGTCAGGGTCCCCGCTACAACCCCTATTGTCACATTTGGCTAAAAGCCAAGGTTGCCTATGTTCCATTCATAAAATATACATATATATATATATATATATATATATATATATATATATATATATATATATTAAAGCCAAATCAATTATCTCAAACTTACATTCAGCTTATAACCAAGGTAGATTTTAACTGAGGTTTTTCTACGGAGCCATTGTAGTGTTAAAGTATGAGTCATACCAGATGTTCAGTCCAACTGTAGAGGTTGATAATCATTCAGATCCAGCCTATGGTTATGACTTGTTTAGTGCCTTTTAATTATCCACACTTTGGCAGTACACTGCTGGGTAAGCATTGCATGATTGATAGTTGTAGTCCATATTTATATATAATTCTGTCAATTATGTATTTAACAACATAATTGGCATGTAGAGCCCGACATAAATATAATGTCCTGCTTGAGTACACAGAGAAAAGAAACAGTGTCAAAGTGGAGTCGGTTGCCTGCAGAATGACTACCCTGTTTAGGGGAGCCAAGGCAAACTGCCTAAGGGAGGCTAGGTGACTCCCTGGCTCACATAAGTGAGTCACCAAAGGGAGTTGCATAGCTCTTCTCTGGCTAACCTACATGAACCACATAAGCACCAGGGCTCCCCTAGAGATGGGGGTAATTCTGGACTCCCTTTTGATGCTGTTTCTTTTCACTGTGTACCAAGCCCGGCTCTGCCTCGTGTCATACGATCCAATGCAGGAATTGTGGAGAAACCTGTAGTTCAGACAGATTATGGTGGACCTTGGTGTTTATATTTTTCACTCAGCTCTATTAGCTCTCCTACTTTCAATGCTTTTCTTTGAGTCAAAATGCCTGATTTGCCTGATACAAGGTATTCAAAAACCCATCTGTCACTGATGTAGGAAAACACCGAGGCCAATGACATAAAATGTGTGGTACCTTAAGTACCCTGATCTCATTTCCACTCACCTAAGCAAGCATCATATAATGATGAAAAACATGGTTCTACCGGGACCATTATAAGTGTATTATAAGCAACTATAAGTATAGGTCTTATTTTTATTACTATCTACTTAATGATAATTTATGTAATTATGGAATGACATCAATGACACACTGGCTGGTTGGATGGTAAGGCAAAAAAAGAGAAGGTTTGTTTCAGGTCGCCTGACCGACCCTATCAAAACAGGACCGACTCTACTTTTTTCTATGCAAATTTGAACAAAATTCCATATTTTTACCTTTTTGTGAATTTTAGGGTATTCAGAGAGGCTGGCCAGTACTTTCATGTTTAATAAAAAAAAAAGTGAAAAGAAAAATCCGACCATCCATCCCTACATTTTCTGCTCGTATTATCTGAAACAAACCTTATTTTGTCTAATACTAGCTCTGATATCAGTCTCCAAGAAAACAGGATAAATAAAAGCATATACATGTACACATGTACATAATTCAATTCAGGAGAGGCCTTCACAGGCTGTTTTTATCGTAGTAGGTTCATCTTTTAGGGTAGAAAAGTCCCAGAGTACACATATGTATGTATGCATACATCAGCACTTGACCGTTTAAGGCCAAAGTAAGGCCTCAAGGTGCATGCTCATACACAGTACCATGACGTACTAATGCTGCATTGGTGCATCATACCAACACTTCAGGAGTGTATCAACCTAGGCAAGTCAGGCAATCCATGATGCATGTATACAGCCTTGTTGATTACACTTGCTAAGGCCACTCCTGCATCATGACAACAAAGCACATTGAGGTGCTATGTTGCCTGTAAATGGTTACAGGTTAATAGTCCACAGTGTAGGGGCCAGATTCCCCGTGCCTCGGTGGTAAACCTGCAAGGGGGTATCAGTCGGGTAATCCTGCTCCCCTCTGTACCATCCAGTGACTTGAGACACGGTCTATCTGATTGGACATGGGGATGTAGCTCAGTGGTAGAGCAATCGCTTGGCAAGCGGGTTCGTGTTTGACTCCCAGTGTCTCCCAAAAAGTTTTTTTCCGAGGAACCGTGTCCCTCACAACATCATGCATTAATTAATGCATTATGACCAGGATTATGCCAACCCTTCAGCAGTGTATACATTGACCCAGTAAGATCAGTGAGTTACTCCCCAGTGCTGCATTCAAGCATCATGACGACCAAGGGTACATTGCCGACTGCCTTCTGAGAGTGGGTCATTAAGTGACATCTAGCGGGAGTAGGACAGGACACACCCAGCTCTCCCCTACTGGCAGTAAGTGACAATAAACAGCTGTCATGCCACAGTTATGACGGCAGTCAGAGACGGCTAAAAGACATGGGTGGGCAGTGTGGGAGGACCCTAATGTACACACATGGGTGAGGAGGGTGGGAGGACCCTAATGTAGACACATGGGTGGGTAGGGTGGGACAGAGGTTAAGGGGGAGAGGTTTGTAGGTGTGGGCTGGGCTGGGGTAACAGTGGTAACAGGGGGTGAGAAAGGAGAACAGTATGGGAGCGAGTTTTAGAGAGAGTGAGAGAATGAGAGGGAGAGAATGAGAGGGAGAGAATGAGAGGGAGAGAGTGAGAGGCAGAGAGTGAGGGGCAGAGAGAGAGAGGCAGAGAGTGAGAGGCAGAGAGTGAGAGGCAGAGAGTGAGAGGCAGAGAGAGAAAGAGGCAGAGAGTGAGAGGCAGAGAGTGACACAGAGAGACAGAGGCAGAGGCAGAGAGTGACAGAGGGAGACAGAGGCAGAGGCAGAGAGTGACACAGGGAGACAGAGGCAGAGACAGAGAGTGACACAGAGAGACAGAGGCAGAGGCAGAGAGTGACAGAGGGAGACAGAGGCAGAGGCAGAGAGAGACACAGGGAGACAGAGGCAGATACAGAGAGTGACACAGGGAGACAGAGGCAGAGGCAGAGAGTGACACAGGGAGATAGAGGCAGAGGCAGAGAGTGACACAGGGAGACAGAGGCAGAGACAGAGAGTGACACATGGAGACAGAGGCAGAGGCAGAGAGTGACAGAGGGAGACAGAGGCAGAGGCAGAGAGTGACAGAGGGAGACAGAGGCAGAGGCAGAGAGTGACAGAGGGAGACAGAGGCATAGGCCGAGAGTGACACAGGGAGACAGAGGCAGAGGCAGAGAGTGACACAGGGAGACAGAGGCAGAGGCAGAGAGTGACACAGGGAGACAGAGGCAGAGGCCGAGAGTGACACAGGGAGACAGAGGCAGAGGCAGAGAGTGACACAGGGAGACAGAGGCAGAGACAGAGAGTGACACAGGGAGACAGAGGCAGAGGCAGAGAGTGACACAGGGATACAGAGGCAGAGACAGAGAGTGACACAGGGAGACAGAGGCAGAGGCAGAGAGTGACACAGGGAGACAGAGGCAGAGACAGAGAGTGACACAGGGAGACAGAGGCAGAGACAGAGAGTGACACAGGGAGACAGAGGCAGAGGCAGAGAGTGACACAGGGAGACAGAGGCAGAGACAGAGAGTGACACAGGGAGACAGAGGCAGAGACAGAGAGTGACACAGGGAGACAGAGGCAGAGGCAGAGAGTGACACAGGGAGACAGAGGCAGAGGTCGAGAGTGACACAGGGAGACAGAGGCAGAGACAGAGAGTGACACAGGGAGACAGAGGCAGAGACAGAGAGTGACACAGGAAGACATAGGCAGAGGCCGAGAGTGACACAGGGAGACAGAGGCAGAGGCAGAGAGAGGGAGAGAAGTAGAGAGTGAAACACAAAGAGAGGCAGAGACATAGAGAGGAAGAGAGTGAGAGGTAGGGAGAAAGAGGCATATGAAGGGAGCTAGAGTGTGATTGGCAGAGAGTGAGACACATAGGAAGGGAAATCCACAGAGCCAGAGATGATTCAAAGATAGATCGATAGAATGAGAGGCAGAGAGAGAGGCAGAGAGAGAGGCAGAGAGTGAGAGGCAGAGAGTGAGAGGCAGAGAGTGAGAGGCAGAGAGTGAGAGGCAGAGAGTGAGGCAGAGAGGGAGAGGCAGAGACTGAGAGGCAGAGACTGAGAGGCAGAGAGTGAGGAACAGAGAGTGAGAGGCAGAGAGGCAGAGAGTGAGAGGCAGAGAGTGAGGCACAGAGTGAGAGGTAGAGAGTGAGAGGTAGAGAGAGAGGCAGAGAGAGAGAGAGAGGCAGAAAATGAGAGGCAGAGAGTGAGAGGCAGAGAGAGAGAGGCAGAGAAAGAGGCAGAGTGTGCGAGGCAGAGAGTGAGAGGCAGAGAGAGAGAGAGACAGAGAGAGAGAGGCAGAGAGTGAGAGGCAGAGTGTGAGAGGCAGAGAGTGAGAGGCAGAGAGTGAGAGGTAGAGAGTGAGAGGCAGAGTGTGAGGAGCACAGATAGCGAGAGGCAGACAGGCAGAGAGTGAGAGGCAGAGAGTGAGAAGTAGAGAGAGAGGCAGAGAGAGAAGCAGAGAGTGACACAGGGAGACAGAGGCAGAGAGGCAGAGAGTGACACAGGGAGACAGAGGCAGAGAGTGACACAGGGATACAGAGGCAGAGACAGAGAGTGTGACAGGAAGACAGAGGCAGAGGCAGAGACAGAGAGGCAGAGAGTGACACAGGGAGACAGAGGCAGAGGAAGAGAGTGACAGAGGGAGACAGAGGCAGAGGCAGAGACAGAGAGCCAGAGAGTGACATAGGGAGACAGAGGCAGAGGCAGAGAGTGACACAGGGAGACAGAGGCAGAGGCAGAGAGTGACACAGGGAGACAGAGGCAGAGACAGAGAGTGACACAGGGAGACAGAGGCAGAGGCAGAGAGTGACACAGGGAGACAGAGGCAGAGACAGAGAGTGACACAGGGACACAGAGGCAGAGGCCGAGAGTGACACAGGGAGATAGAGGCAGAGACAGAGAGTGACACAGGGAGATAGAGGCAGAGACAGAGAGTGACACAGGGAGACAGAGGCAGAGACAGAGAGTGACACAGGAAGACAGAGGCAGAGGCAGAGAGTGACACAGGGAGATAGAGGCATAGGCAGAGAGTGACACAGGGAGGCAGAGGCAGAGACAGAGAGTGACACAGGGAGACAGAGGCAGAGGCAGAGAGTGACACAGGGAGATAGAGGCATAGGCAGAGAGTGACACAGGGAGACAGAGGCAGAGACAGAGAGTGACACAGGGAGACAGAGGCAGAGACAGAGAGTGACACAGGAAGACAGAGGCAGAGGCAGAAAGTGACACAGGGAGACAGAGGCAGAGGCCGAGAGTGACACAGGGAGACAGAGGCAGAGGCAGAGAGTGACACAGGGAGACAGAGGCAGAGACAGAGAGTGACACAGGGAGACAGAGGCAGAGGCAGAGAGAGGGAGAGAAGTAGAGAGTGAAACACAAAGAGAGGCAGAGACATAGAGAGGAAGAGAGTGAGAGGTAGAGAGAAAGAGGCATATAAAGGGAGCTAGAGTGTGATTGGCAGAGAGTGAGACACATAGGAAGGGAGATCCACAGAGTCAGAGATGATTCAAAGATAGATGATAGAGTTAGAGGCAGAGAGACAGGCAGAGAGAGAGGCAGAGAGTGAGAGGCAGAGAGTAAGAGGCAGAGAGTGAGAGGCAGAGAGAGAGGCAGAGAGGCAGAGAGTGAGAGGCAGAGAGTGAGATGCAGAGAGTGAGGAACAGAGAGTGAGAGGCAGAGAGGCAGAGAGTGAGGGGCACAGAGAGAGAGGCAGAGAGTGACACAGGGAGACAGAGGCAGAGACAGAAAGTGACACAGGGAGACAGAGGCAGAGGCCGAGAGTGACACAGGGAGATAGAGGCAGAGACAGAGAGTGACACAGGGAGATAGAGGCAGAGACAGAGAGTGACACAGGGAGACAGAGGCAGAGAGAGAGAGTGACACAGGAAGACAGAGGCAGAGGCAGAGAGTGACAGCGGGAGATAGAGGCATAGGCAGAGAGTGACACAGGGAGGCATAGGCAGAGGCAGAGAGTGACACAGGGAGACAGAGGCAGAGACAGAGAGTGACACAGGAAGACAGAGGCAGAGGCAGAGAGAGACACAGGGAGATAGAGGCAGAGACAGAGAGTGACACAGGGAGACAGAGGCAGAGGCAGAGAGTGACACAGGGAGACAGAGGCAGAGGCAGAGAGTGACACAGGGAGACAGAGGCAGAGGCAGAGAGTGACACAGGGATGCAGAGGCAGAGACAGAGAGTGACACAGGGAGACAGAGGCAGAGACAGAGAGTGACACAGGGAGACAGAGGCAGAGACAGAGAGTGACACAGGGAGACAGAGGCAGAGCCAGAGAGAGGGAGAGAAGTAGAGAGTGAGAGGTAGAGAGTGAGAGGCAGAGTGTGAGGGGCAGAGAGAGAGAGAGGCAGAGAGTGAGAGGCAGAGAGTGAGGAACAGAGAGTGAGAGGCAGAGAGGCAGAGAGTGAGAGGCAGAGAGTGAGGCAGAGAGTGAGAGGTAGAGAGTGAGAGGTAGAGAGTGAAGGGTAGAGAGTGAGAAGTAGAGACAGAGGCAGAGAGTGACACAGGGAGACAGAGGCAGAGACAGAAAGTGACACAGGGAGACAGAGGCAGAGGCCGAGAGTGACACAGGGAGACAGAGGCAGAGGCAGAGAGTGATACAGGGAGACAGAGGCAGAGGCAGAGAGAGGCAGAGAAGTAGAGAGTGAAACACAAAGAGAGGCAGAGACATAGAGAGGAAGAGAGTGAGAGGTAGAGAGAAAGAGGCATATAAAGGGAGCTAGAGTGTGATTGGCAGAGAGTGAGACACATAGGAAGGGAGATCCACAGAGTCAGAGATGATTCAAAGATAGATCGCTAGAGTTAGAGGCAGAGAGAGAGGCAGAGAGAGAGGCAGAGAGTGAGAGGCAGAGAGTAAGAGGCAGAAAGTGAGAGGCAGAGAGTGAGAGGCAGAGAGGCAGAGAGTGAGAGGCAGAGAGTGAGATGCAGAGAGTGAGGAACAGAGAGTGAGAGGCAGAGAGGCAGAGAGTGAGGGGCACAGAGAGAGAGGCAGAGAGTGACACAGGGAGACAGAGGCAGAGACAGAAAGTGACACAGGGAGACAGAGGCAGAGACAGAGAGTGACACAGGGACACAGAGGCAGAGGCCGAGAGTGACACAGGGAGATAGAGGCAGAGACAGAGAGTGACACAGGGAGATAAAGGCAGAGACAGAGAGTGACACAGGGAGACAGAGGCAGAGACAGAGAGAGGGAGAGAAGTAGAGAGTGAAACACAAAGAGAGGCAGAGACATAGAGAGGTAGAGAGAAAGAGGCATATGAAGGGAGCTAGAGTGTGATTGGCAGAGAGTGAGACACATAGGAAGGGAGATCCACAGAGTCAGAGATGATTCAAAGATAGATCGATAGAGTTAGAGGCAGAGAGACAGGCAGAGAGAGAGGCAGAGAGTGAGAGGCAGAGAGTAAGAGGCAGAGAGTGAGAGGCAGAGAGAGAGGCAGAGAGGCAGAGAGTGAGAGGCAGAGAGTGAGATGCAGAGAGTGAGAAACAGAGAGTGAGAGGCAGAGAGGCAGAGAGTGAGGGGCACAGAGAGAGAGGCAGAGAGTGACACAGGGAGACAGAGGCAGAGACAGAAAGTGACACAGGGAGACAGAGGCAGAGGCCGAGAGTGACACAGGGAGATAGAGGCAGAGACAGAAAGTGACACAGGGAGATAGAGGCAGAGACAGAGAGTGACACAGGGAGACAGAGGCAGAGACAGAGAGTGACACAGGAAGACAGAGGCAGAGGCAGAGAGTGACACAGGAAGACAGAGGCAGAGACAGAGAGTGACACAGGGAGATAGAGGCATAGGCAGAGAGTGACACAGGGAGGCATAGGCAGAGGCAGAGAGTGACACAGGGAGATAGAGGCATAGGCAGAGAGTGACACAGGGAGACAGAGGCAGAGACAGAGAGTGACACAGGGAGACAGAGGCAGAGACAGAGAGTGACACAGGAAGACAGAGGCAGAGGCAGAGAGAGACACAGGGAGATAGAGGCATAGGCAGAGAGTGACACAGGGAGACAGAGGCAGAGACAGAGAGTGACACCGGGAGATAGAGGCATAGGCAGAGAGTGACACAGGGAGACAGAGGCAGAGACAGAGAGTGACACAGGGAGACAGAGGCAGAGGCAGAGAGTGACACAGGAAGACAGAGGCAGAGACAGAGAGTGACACAGGGAGATAGAGGCATAGGCAGAGAGAGGGAGAGAAGTAGAGAGTGAAACACAAAGAGAGGCAGAGACATAGAGAGGAAGAGAGTGAGAGGTAGAAAAAGAGGCATATAAAGGGAGCTAGAGTGTGATTGGCAGAGAGTGAGACACATAGGAAGGGAGATCCACAGGGCCAGAGATGATTCAAAGATAGATTGATAGAGTGAGAGGCAGAGAGAGAGGCAGAGAGATAGGCAGAGAGTGAGAGGCAGAGAGTGAGAGGCAGAGAGTGAGAGGCAGAGAGTGAGAGGCAGAGAGTGAGGCAGAGAGTGAGAGGCAGAGAGTGAGAGGCAGAGAGTGAGAGGCAGAGAGTGAGAGGCAGAGAGTGAGAGGCAGAGAGTGAGAGGCAGAGAGGCAGAGAGTGAGAGGTAGAGAGTGAGAGGTAGAGAGTGAGAGGTAGAGAGTGAGAGGTAGAGAGTGAGAGGTAGAGAGAGAGGCAGAAAGTGAGAGGCAGAGTGTGAGGGGCAGAGAGAGAGAGGCAGAGAGTGAGAGGCAGAGAGTGAGAGGTAGAGAGTGAGCGGTAGAGAGAGAGGCAGAGAGAGAGAGGTAGAGAGTGAGAGGCAGAGAGAGAGGCTGAGAGTGACACAGGGAGACAGAGGCAGAGGCAGAGAGAAGGAGAGAAGTAGAGAGTGAAACACAAAGAGAGGCAGAGACATAGAGAGGAAGAGAGTGAGAGGTAGAGAGAAAGAGGCATATAAAGGGAGCTAGAGTGTGATTGGCAGAGAGTGAGACACATAGGAAGGGAGATCCACAGAGCCAGAGATGATTCAAAGATAGATCTAAATAACAAAATAAAGTAAACAGATAGTAAACAGAGAAGAGAATGGGTGGCAGAATTAAAATCCTATAATGGGGATCATTTTTTGCATGTCGGATTTTTGAATCTGTGGCCTTGGCTTCTGGTACCCAAAGCATGCCCTCTGTCACTTAGCGGACTCCCAAACCGATGTAACTGTATTGTTATGCTCAGTTTCCCATTCCATCTCCTGAGCTAGCACTGCAGCAATGTTTGTATTTAAGCAAACTTTGTAATGCCTTGAAGCACACCTGTAGCGGCTCTATGGTCAGTAAAAAAATTTCCTTTAAGCATATCAAATGTACTTAAATGTGAATATCCATGCAGTGTAGCTTTGACTGTACCTCCTTACACTGCCCTCTCTGACCTGTTCTGACCTGACCATCTCCTGGTCTCCCTGGTTATTACAGTACAGGAGTGGTGGAGCCCAGAAGGAGGTTACTGTACCCAGACCTACATATAGGGCTGAATACCTGTCCCGACTGCACTCCAACTGTTACCGAAGGGGCAGCAAGTTCTGCACCTTAACTTGCTGGTACATTATGTATAAATTGTTTCTAATGTTAAACTTTAATATATATAGACCCCTGACATATATTTTCATACTAAGACTATGCTCCGATTAGAGCTTAGTTTAACGTTGGATATGATACTTTAGAAGACTCAGCATTATTTTATACCAACTTCTTTAGGTGCGGCTAATATGCATGTTTTTGTAAGCATACTACAGTATCAAATTAGCCATTATTAGACCCTCTATGCAGCTTACATTATTAGTCAAAATTAGGAATGTGGCTTATCTGCAAGTTAGGCTTATATACACCCCCTATTTACTCCCTACTGTCATATATCTGCACAGTCAGAGTGATGCACCTAGGGTCTCCAACCATACCAACAGCTATGGTCATGAATATAACACGCATGGGCCCGTATGGCTGTGTCTCACTAGATCAGGCCAATGTGAACATGAAAGAAAGTCTGTGCCATTTTTGAGCGAGTGTCATCTTTTGACCAGGTGTCATCTTTGACATTGCCACCATAAAGAGAATTTAGTCTCATTTGGAATTAAGTAAAACCCTGTTATTAGGTTTATGAAATAGTTAGACTATGGTTATGAAAGGGTAAATAGAATTAACCACACCTTTATAAGCTGTGGTTAATCCTACCCACCCTTTCATAACCATTGTCTAACTATTTTAAACCACAGCTAGAAGGTTATGTGAGTCTAAGTGGAAATAACCAAGGTGTGAATTCCTTTGTCTTGGCCCTCCGCTGTGGTTTATGTAACGTATAGCACAATAACACACATGTTGATGTGACCAGATCTCCTACTGTGTACCTATAGTCCTGTATAAGGGCCACATACCGCCTTAATGCGTCATATACACCTTGTCGCAATACATTGATGGTCCAAATGCTCCGAGCCTTAGTCTGTTGCGGCTATCCCGGGTTATTCTGAAGGCCTAAGAGATATTGGTGAGCATGACCAATAGATATTCAAAAATTACTAAGGCAAAACAAAATGTGATTAAGGCCTTACCAAAAAGACTTAGCCTTAAAGACTAAGATAGGTTGTTATCGACTGACAATACCTGAGCAGGTGTGGTCCACGGCATTATTAGCACATACACCGTCTCCACATATAACGTAGCGGTATAGCATGACGCCCTACATGCCCCCTGCTCCTTTACAGGGCTGCTGAGTGTGAAAGCTTGGTGTGGGAGTTACTGGGCTACCTGTGCTGACTGCTCCCACGCTGCACAGCTTGTGTAATAGGTGGTGGGGGGGGGGGGTGCACAAACACATACAACTTTAACTCCCATTTTCTCCTAAATGCAACCACAGGCCATTAGAAGGAATATCTATCTATTAGTTTACAACATTAGTTTATTCCACTAATTTGTAATAAAGATCACAAATGGGTTTTAATCTAAGGTGTAAATACATTGACTCGTGCATCTCAGTTTAACACTACGTTGTGAAAAGCTGTCTCAGAGTGTATGCTAAATAGCAAAACGGTGCAGTGTCCCGCACTGACAAGGGAGTCCTGGTTAGCTGCCACCTGCTGAGAGTATTAGCTAACCATGGTTGGGAGCTAAAAATGGAGTTTAAAGATTACCTGTGTAGCTGTTTGCTGTATGAAGGCAACATACTGCTTTAATGCATCATGCCGCTTGTTGCAATGCTGCATCGATGCAGCCCTTGCGAGTAGCTCACCAATGCTGCATTCAAAATCATGCCGACTCTATAAAGGTTGATACACTCCCAAGAGCTTGGCATGATGCATAAATGCAGTTCTGGTGAGTAGCCCTCAAAGTGATATTTGATAATGTATATCTTGATTTGTACCAGGATTTGTATTCTGGCTAGTTTAGTAACCTATATTAAGTCCTGTGAGCTTCTAGCCAGGGCTGTATTCATACCGTATGACAACAAAGGGCAATAAAGGGCATTACGGCAAGCTGCGGCCCTTAACACGCCCATACATGATTAATACACCGGTGGATACACAGCTGGTCACATGGTCTCTCTGCGTCACAAGCGTCATACGAGACCTATCGTATTACAAATAACGCCCACCAGGACCTACGTTATTTACACACTATTCAAGATTACTGTCCTATAGCAATATCCATAACAAGTATTAAAGTTTGCTAGAAACTTTGTTATTGTTGAAACAGTTTTAGATTTAAAAAAATATATTAATCTGATGCACCTATGTGGGAGTTTATTTAATATGTGTCCTTATTGCCTGTTGACGGTCACATATAACATAGGGGTGACCTTTACCTCTCCATGCAATGCTTATGTCAGCTCATATGTCGTCACATGTGGGTTCTAATTTTAAAATTATATTGTAATGAATGAACTCCCACACTGTGAGTCCCTGCCAGACTGCATGTCAATGTGCAGCCAATACTGATGTCATGATGCATGCAGCAATGAACAAAGGGGAGTTACTCACCAATGGAAAGACCATTTTAATTTCAGATTTCAATCTAAAATAAAATCATATCGACTATTTATAATTCAGTTGTTTTGTGTACCAACGTAATCTTATTCAATTTTTAAATGAGGCTTCAAATGAGTTGAGCCTAAGGCAGTTAGTGCATTGGTGTTTTTATATGTCAGAGGGGAGATTTACACCTCTTATTTCATTATTATTCCTTATTAGAGTTGATTCTTTTCTTCATGTACTCTGCCATTGTGATTTAGTGCGCTGGCTCTCTTCAATTTGCCTGGGCCTTTAAACTCAGATGGTTAATGAACATAGTTGGTTATACAAGATTCTATTTTAGTGCTTCAGGGACATTTCAAGACCCCTGTATTTCTGAGGCTCTTACAAGACCAGCACTCCATGACTAATACTGACACCACTCCATGACTAATACTGACACCACCCGCACTACCAGGGATGTATCACAATGGCAGCTCACTGTGGGCCTTAGGCACCCAGCAAATTAGTTCCAGATTGTTTCACCCTGTTTTACCCCTGGAACTGTGTGCTCATTTCGTGCATTTTGTGTGACATGTATACCATATAACAGACTCACACACACTGACACAGTGTTCCATGGAACAGATTCACACAGTTCTGACAGATTTTGAAAAAGCTTATTCACACCAAATGACAAAATATATAATGACCTAAACCAAAATGTTTAGTCATGTATTTTTAGTTTCATTATGAATAACTAAAAGATAGGAAATTCTGTAATACTTTTTACAACCAGTAGTATTTGACATAGATAGTCATAGCACACTATTGGTGTGTGTGCTGCTGGTTTGTACAAACTCATTCGATCAGGTTCCTAGCATTTCAACATAGGGCTGATGAATAAATGTACCATTATAACCATCAACATTAGAGTTCACATGAGCAGCAGGAGATATCTAGGCGTCTAGCATCTGGACCTCTTAATGCTGCTTTCATTAAAATGATATGGCATCTATTTATATACATAATGAATGTTAATAGAAGGACAGTTGCATTGTCTGGTTCACAATAGATTGGGACCCTGTTTAGATACTTATAGCTAAAGAAAATCATTCTCTTTAATCAGGAAAAGGGGTACAATCAACTTTGATAACACCTAGTGTCACACATAACAGGTATTTGTGTGATGCAGTGTCACCTAGTTTCCCCTTCTGGCACACACTCACACATCTTCAAACATAACCATTATCACTTTGTCAGGTTGGAATAGTGCATGGTTTTGACACCAGGTGTCATCTTTGTTGTTCCTTGTTATTCTCATGGGTGAAATGGAATCATTTTCATTGTTTATAACCATAATAACATGTTGTCAATGCAACTTAGACACAGCTATACACCTCTAATTCTATCAAGTTCCATTAGTGATTGAAAAACACACCATATGATTTGATTAAAGCGGCATTAAGAGGGACAGACCACAGACACCTTTCCTCTGGTAATCTTGTTTGGATAAAGGTCTGACCTTTTGTTAAATGTGTTAATTGGCATGAATTGTACACAACTTCATCAGGCCTACACTACCATGGTAGGAATCTTGTTGAATGAGATAGTATGCCCATATACAGCAGGGAGTGCACTAACAGATTTCTGCCATGGTGCCCTATGCCAACTTCTAAATATAATGAGTATTACAAACTAAACAGACTTTCCTTTCTTTTTCAAAAAAATCAAAAAAGTGAAACAATATAGTTGGAAACACTTTTGTGCCATGGTACATGATGCTGTGTGAATATGTGTGAATTTGTGTGAATATGTGTGAGTATGTGCCACTATGGGGTATGGTGTCATATTGTGCCAATTAGTTCCATAGGACAACAGTCACACAAAGTGCACGTTCCAGAAACTAAGTCAAAATTATTTGCTGGACAGTGTCTAATTTTAACCATTTAGCCCTTTAATTAAACTTAAGTACTGCATAGTACTTTCATTTATCCCTTGTTGTCGTAATGCATGAATGCGGCCCTGTCTATAGTCTACTCACCAGTCCTGCATTCATGTGCCCTGACAGCATTTTGGAGTGTATCGATCAGACTGTAGGAATGGCATGATGCATGTACATACATGCACCCTGGTAGGTTACTCACCAGGGGCACATTCATGTGTCATGACAACAAAGGGGATAGCACATTAAAGTACTACTCTGCCCTGAAACTATTTACCTTAATTATGAAAAGTTCAACAATTGACCATCCTCCTTAGGTAGTTCACCAGGTACTATTACTGTGATGTCTGAGACGATGATACATACATAATGCCTTGGGCACCAAAGTACTTTAATCAACCATGAGTCAATGACAGCTCACCTTGGTTGTGGGTGTGTGGGGGGGGGGGGTAACCTTGGCAATGTCTCACATTGACCCTTTGAGAATGGCATACTATGCACATTCTGCCCTTGAACTATTTACCTTTGGTGTGAATAGTTCAACACACAATTAAAGCCAATTAAATAGTTCAATAGGCAGTGTTACTTTTCAAAGTACAAAAAAAAGAAATTTTTCAATTTTATTGATTTTCCCCCTGTTTTTTCTACTTTGAACAACTCTGCAGACCTTAAAATTAAGAAAATCCACAAATTGAGACACAGTTCCCTAATAAATAACATCTATAGCTCATTCAGATAATCAAAATTGTGTATTCTAAGGAAATTCCATCCTATAGAGCTCTTTAAAGAAAAATAACCTAAAAGAGATTGTTTTTGTTCCATTCACATTCCAACCCTAGCAACGGTCATTATTTTCCAAGAAATATGAAAGGGTATATTATAGAACCATTTTGTTGTATAATAGATAAATCTTTGATGCTCACTCATCAAATTATACACAATTGAATCTCAGATTTTTGTCTGAGAAGAGGAGGGTACACAGTATCCTTAAACTATGTACTGTATTCAACACTCAATTAATGCCAATTAGATAGTCCAATAGGCAGTATCCCTGTGATATCGGAGACAAAGATACATACATAATTTGTTGAAATATTTTGATTCACTTTGAATTCATAACAGCTCACCTTGGGGTGGGCGGTAACCTTGGCAGTCTCACATTAACCCTTTGAGAACAGCATACTGCTGAAACGCACCATGTACATTGTCGTCATGAGGCATGAATGAAGCCTTGGTTCAGTAACTAAGTAAGGCCGAAATCAACATGTGATGCTTATTCTCTACACTTTGCATGTAAATAGCATGTTCTCGCTGCTAAATTGTTTTGGATTGGCCAGCATATATATATATATATATATATATATATATATTTATATATTGACCGAGGTGAATGAAGAGACATGATAATAGATACACTTTGCCTTAGATCCAGAGACAGGAGGCTCTTTTATTATGATAACACAAAAGAAAAAATGAACTGTTCCATACGAGTTCTACCTGCCGTCTGTGGCTATGTCCTAACCTGAGCACCGGGGTTGGTTGCCCTGGTGGAGAGTTGTGGAACTAGGAGACCGGATAACAGCTCCAGTTCCCGCCAATATATACCTATACCCTAACTATGGTATATGTTACATATTGACCGAGGTGAATGAAGAGACATGATAATAGATACACTTTGCCTTAGATCCAGAGACAGGAGGCCAAGAGCCAAACACAAAAAACACTTTGCCTAAAAATAGGCCCCCCACTTTTTTGCCACCATAATGTCTTTGTTGCTTCTGCTCTTATAATAGTCTGATATGTACAACAGCACGGCCAAAGAAGTCCAATCTCCATACTGTTTGACCTCATGCAAGGGGAGAAAAGTCGATAAGTAGGAAGCTGCCCCACGGCGCAGGCTGTGTGTTGCATAATCTCCCACCAATCCAGCCTTGGAACAAGACCGCTTCAACATACTAGAGAACCCACTGTATGTATAGGGGAACAAGTAGTCTGATTGTAGAAGGCCGCACATACCGACATATGTCTTTAATGCTGTTACCGGGCACAGCCAACTGTCCTTGTTTTGCCATACCGGTATCCTCTGGACCCTCTCCTGGTATTGCACAGTTTTGGAGCTGTGAATCACCACGTCCATGCCTCCTTCCCAGAGCTGAATGTCTCTCACTCTCATTGTGTGTGGCGACACAGAGATATGGCTAACACGTAATAAACACAGATAACATAAACACAAGGCACACCAGAATTGAAAGTCACTCCAATTTGACAAGTCCAATATACTCCATATCTTCTGCATATCTGTAGGCCATAATGGATCCACTTGTCTTGTTGCACAGCCTAACATGCGTTTTGCGCCTTTCATAGTTGATTGGAATAAAAAACACGTTGGATCTATATGAGGAACGTCATTATAGTCATGCAAGACCCACACACTTGAAATGTAGTTCCTTATCGTCACATAGCTGACAGTCTTCATTAAGTAGGTCACATATAAGCACATCACCTCCAGGGAAGCCGGTATAGGGATGTACCGGTACTCCTTACAAAAAGAATGAAACTTTCTCCAATGTGACTTATATGCCGACACCGAATTGGGGGCCCAGCAGTGATCCCGTACCACCAACCACTCCTCCGTCAAGGCCTGCCTTTCTGTAACAGCAATCATAGAAATCCGGTAATTGATCACAGCACACCACCACACAATCGGGGTTGTTCAGGCGAGACAGGCTATCTGCCAATACATTATCTATGCCTGCTACCCATACTGATTTAATTTCAATATTACAAAAAGTTGTGACCCAGAATAGCTCCCTAGCCCATGCCATAGCTGTGGCATTACTACTTCTACCGGTACTTAAGACAGCGTGTACTTGAGTATTGTCAGTGGACACCAATAAAACAGAATCTCTCCACTTATCGCCCCACCGCTGACATCCCACCAATACGGGCCACAGTTCTTGTTCATTGATATGGTCGTCATAACTTTCCGTAGGGGGTGCTGCCTGATGGGAGCAAACCATTTCACTATCAGACCAAATTCCCCAAAAATGACCAAACTCTGAATGAGCACCAAACCCAGTTTTAGATGCGTCTGTACCAATGTTCCATCTGGCTCCTTGTTGATTGAGAATCCTTGCCTTGCCATTGAACCAATTCATAAAGATCGCCCACCAACTCAAGTCCGCCACGACCAATTCATCTAGAACCACAACATCCATATTTGCACTGTCTCTTAATTGGTTGTATATTCTCCTTGTATACGTCCTGCCACCACGTACTACGGTGGCACAGTGGGCCAAGAGACCCGCTAATTGTTCCAATTTTTTTCTTTTACACATGGTTTTTTGAACAATGGCCGCCACACCATCCTTAACTCGCTTGAGTTTACTGTCCCCTATAGACAAAGTCATATTGATAGTATCAACTATTATGCCCAAATACGTTACTTTAGTAGCAGGTGGAATTTGTTTTTCCTCCTTAACTACAAACCCCAGCCTAGCTAGGCTCATGCATAAGGCATCTTGGGACAATTGACAATCCGATTTTTCCGATTCTGTCACGAAAAAATCGTCCAAATAGTTGACACAGTTTTTGTAGCCTTTATAGCCACCCACCTTGACCACAAAATCGGATATCTGAGTAAAAATGAAGGGGGCGCTCGCTAACCCAAAACAAATTCTCAAGTCCTGGATCCACTGTTGTCCCACCCCCACATCCCAACTACTGCCTTGGAAGTCCCTGTGCGAGGGTATTACATTAACAGTCCTATAGGCCCCCGAAATATCTGAGATGGCACAGTGAGACCCCACCTTAATTAGGTCAACTACATCATCTAATGATTTATATCTGAACTTTTTACAAGTCTCTTTCATGTAATTATTAATACTCAAATATTCAGGTCGAGAACAATCAGTTATAGGACGCAGGCCCCCATCTGTTTTTGGGACACCTCCCATTGCATGAACACATCTAGGTTGAACCTTCACTGTTTTTAATTTACCTTCCAGTAATTCATCTTTTACATTCTGGGTCATGTTACCCTTGATTTCCTTCCCCATGAGGGAAGCGTAATTACCACAGTGATATCTGGCAGGACAATCATGATCTACCACCCTGAAACCACGACAAACCCCGGTTAATACAAACATGTCGTTAAATGTCAATCGATCGCCAAAACCCACAATATCTGAAGCAAATTGGCATGGCTTTAGTTGAGTGCGCTCCCCTTCTAGGACGAACACACAAGTACAAGTTCCACTGAAACATTCATTATAAACCGGCAACCATGAACCTGGGACCATCTCCACTGCACAAACTGGAGAACCCCGGCCGTATAAGCGTGAACACATTTGTTTAATGCCATTAGTTTTGCTTATACTCACATATTCAGGCAATGTCTCCCACATGTTATCGTGAATCAAAGATAAATTCCAGACTACTCCGCCATCTTGATTTTCAGAACAGGTTAAAGGCGCGATACCCAACCGCCTGCATTTACCCAACCATTTAACGTCACTACCCAATTTATCCAAAATAAATTCATTCAAAAATGAGGAACCTTCACCAACATTTTTATTTTTAACACAAGTGCGATCTATGCCATTATAAAGGGCGTCCTGGTAACAAACATCATTTTCCAAATTTAATTCATCAAAAACGAACAAATTTTCACCATCGCGCGGTATCACAATTTCTGGCGCCGGGCCATCAACACAAACAACTGCCGGGCCATCAACACAATGATTGTCGTCACTGTTAACCAATTTCACACCTGTGACGATCACACCTAACACACCATCATCTTGAACTTGAGGTTTGTGAGGACAAGTGGGTAGACAAGGACGTCTACAACAATCGGTAAGTCATGGTCCCCCATTATCGCCCCCCTGGTTATTACGACGGTTTGGGCAATTCAACATGTTATGGTCGGTGGAACCACACGTACATTCATGACGAAATCTACAGTTCCCCGTACAAGGCTGACCTTGGGCGTGAGCAAAACAAATGCCCCTTCTAGATGCCACTAAACGCCAACCAGTGAGACCCGGGTTACCACCCCTACCCTGATTGGCCCCACCATAATTATTGGCGCCTCCCCGACCGTAATTGTTAGAACTACCTCTACCCCCACTCTGATACATTCTAAATTGTTTGGTGCCACTTGCACCCAGGAACCTATTAGTCAGGTTAGTGTCTCCACCTGTGAAGGCCCTCATGCCTTGCTGACGTGCTCTGTCCCTCATCTCGTAATCATAGGCCACCAATGCCTCTGTTGTATATATACCGGTGGCCGCCATCCAAGTCAGATATGATATATGCGAGACTAGGCCTACTACATCATATCCACGGGCACTCATGTCCTCCAATAAACGAGTCAGCAGGTGAAACAATTTCTCAGTACTTTCAATTGATAAAGCCCTCTTCCTCTCCGCCACTGGGAGAAATCGCCTCAAGTCAAACTTACTCATGGTTAAGTTGGCCCTCGGATGTGTTGGATCGTCCTGATACTCCCTCTCGGCCCCGTCTGCAATGGCCTCCGCCGAGGGGCCATAGGGAATGGCCCCCTCCTCAGGATTCCCACCTCCGGGAGTGCCTCCGCCTCCCGTAGAACCTGCGCCTCCAGTAGAACCCGCGCCTCCAGTAGAACCTGCGCCTCCAGAAGTACCTGCGCCTGCAGTCGGCACTATCGGGGGAACAGGTGGGTTAGATCCAGTGAAGTTGAACTTCTTCGTAGTGGTAGCCGGGTTTGCGCCGGCACCCCCGGATGCCGCCGATTTCCCGCCATCTTGCCCCTGACTGCCGCCATCTTGCTCATCGTCGCCCTGAGGGAGACGACGAGTAATGTCCACTATTAACTCCTCTATAGTATCCATACGGCGATTCAGACTGACAGACAATTTTTTGAATTCAGCAACAATAGCACTCACGTCAGATAGCTCACCAATGCTCTTGTTCAAATCCTCCGCCACACTGGAGCTTGCGCCCAGAGTGCCCGTATTTTGAGTTCCGTGAGGTGTACTCCTGGAACTCCTGGACTCTCTCCTCTCCTGTCGTCGTAACTCATAATCCCGGTCATCCTGACAAAAAGGGCATGCCTTTTTACGCCCATCATAGTCCTGACCGCACACATCACAGTGTTTAGACATCATGAGAGTCAAGAAAAAATGAACTGTTCCATACGAGTTCTACCTGCCGTCTGTGGCTATGTCCTAACCTGAGCACCGGGGTTGGTTGCCCTGGTGGAGAGTTGTGGAACTAGGAGACCGGATAACAGCTCCAGTTCCCGCCAATATATACCTATACCCTAACTATGGTATATGTTACATATTGACCGAGGTGAATGAAGAGACATGATAATAGATACACTTTGCCTTAGATCCAGAGACAGGAGGCCAAGAGCCAAACACAAAAAACACTTTGCCTAAAAATAGGCCCCCCACTTTTTTGCCACCATAATGTCTTTGTTGCTTCTGCTCTTATAATAGTCTGATATGTACAACAGCACGGCCAAAGAAGTCCAATCTCCATACTGTTTGACCTCATGCAAGGGGAGAAAAGTCGATAAGTAGGAAGCTGCCCCACGGCGCAGGCTGTGTGTTGCATAATCTCCCACCAATCCAGCCTTGGAACAAGACCGCTTCAACATACTAGAGAACCCACTGTATGTATAGGGGAACAAGTAGTCTGATTGTAGAAGGCCGCACATACCGACATATGTCTTTAATGCTGTTACCGGGCACAGCCAACTGTCCTTGTTTTGCCATACCGGTATCCTCTGGACCCTCTCCTGGTATTGCACAGTTTTGGAGCTGTGAATCACCACGTCCATGCCTCCTTCCCAGAGCTGAATGTCTCTCACTCTCATTGTGTGTGGCGACACAGAGATATGGCTAACACGTAATAAACACCGATAACATAAACACAAGGCACACCAGAATTGAAAGTCACTCCAATTTGACAAGTCCAATATACTCCATATCTTCTGCATATCTGTAGGCCATAATGGATCCACTTGTCTTGTTGCACAGCCTAACATGCGTTTTGCGCCTTTCATAGTTGATTGGAATAAAAAACACGTTGGATCTATATGAGGAACGTCATTATAGTCATGCAAGACCCACACACTTGAAATGTAGTTCCTTATCGTCACATAGCTGACAGTCTTCATTAAGTAGGTCACATATAAGCACATCACCTCCAGGGAAGCCGGTATAGGGATGTACCGGTACTCCTTACAAAAAGAATGAAACTTTCTCCAACGTGACTTATATGCCGACACCGAATTGGGGGCCCAGCAGTGATCCCGTACCACCAACCACTCCTCCGTCAAGGCCTGCCTTTCTGTAACAGCAATCATAGAAATCCGGTAATTGATCACAGCACACCACCACACAATCGGGGTTGTTCAGGCGAGACAGGCTATCTGCCAATACATTATCTATGCCTGCTACCCATACTGATTTAATTTCAATATTATAAAAAGTTGTGACCCAGAATAGCTCCCTAGCCCATGCCATAGCTGTGGCATTACTACTTCTACCGGTACTTAAGACAGCGTGTACTTGAGTATTGTCAGTGGACACCAATAAAACAGAATCTCTCCACTTATCGCCCCACCGCTGACATCCCACCAATACGGGCCACAGTTCTTGTTCATTGATATGGTCGTCATAACTTTCCGTAGGGGGTGCTGCCTGATGGGAGCAAACCATTTCACTATCAGACCAAATTCCCCAAAAATGACCAAACTCTGAATGAGCACCAAACCCAGTTTTAGATGCGTCTGTACCAATGTTCCATCTGGCTCCTTGTTGATTGAGAATCCTTGCCTTGCCATTGAACCAATTCATAAAGATCGCCCACCAACTCAAGTCCGCCACGACCAATTCATCTAGAACCACAACATCCATATTTGCACTGTCTCTTAATTGGTTGTATATTCTCCTTGTATACGTCCTGCCACCACGTACTACGGTGGCACAGTGGGCCAAGAGACCCGCTAATTGTTCCAATTTTTTTCTTTTACACATGGTTTTTTGAACAATGGCCGCCACACCATCCTTAACTCGCTTGAGTTTACTGTCCCCTATAGACAAAGTCATATTGATAGTATCAACTATTATGCCCAAATACGTTACTTTAGTAGCAGGTGGAATTTGTTTTTCCTCCTTAACTACAAACCCCAGCCTAGCTAGGCTCATGCATAAGGCATCTTGGGACAATTGACAATCCGATTTTTCCGATTCTGTCACGAAAAAATCGTCCAAATAGTTGACACAGTTTTTGTAGCCTTTATAGCCACCCACCTTGACCACAAAATCGGATATCTGAGTAAAAATGAAGGGGGCGCTCGCTAACCCAAAACAAATTCTCAAGTCCTGGATCCACTGTTGTCCCACCCCCACATCCCAACTACTGCCTTGGAAGTCCCTGTGCGAGGGTATTACATTAACAGTCCTATAGGCCCCCGAAATATCTGAGATGGCACAGTGAGACCCCACCTTAATTAGGTCAACTACATCATCTAATGATTTATATCTGAACTTTTTACAAGTCTCTTTCATGTAATTATTAATACTCAAATATTCAGGTCGAGAACAATCAGTTATAGGACGCAGGCCCCCATCTGTTTTTGGGACACCTCCCATTGCATGAACACATCTAGGTTGAACCTTCACTGTTTTTAATTTACCTTCCAGTAATTCATCTTTTACATTCTGGGTCATGTTACCCTTGATTTCCTTCCCCATGAGGGAAGCGTAATTACCACAGTGATATCTGGCAGGACAATCATGATCTACCACCCTGAAACCACGACAAACCCCGGTTAATACAAACATGTCGTTAAATGTCAATCGATCGCCAAAACCCACAATATCTGAAGCAAATTGGCATGGCTTTAGTTGAGTGCGCTCCCCTTCTAGGACGAACACACAAGTACAAGTTCCACTGAAACATTCATTATAAACCGGCAACCATGAACCTGGGACCATCTCCACTGCACAAACTGGAGAACCCCGGCCGTATAAGCGTGAACACATTTGTTTAATGCCATTAGTTTTGCTTATACTCACATATTCAGGCAATGTCTCCCACATGTTATCGTGAATCAAAGATAAATTCCAGACTACTCCGCCATCTTGATTTTCAGAACAGGTTAAAGGCGCGATACCCAACCGCCTGCATTTACCCAACCATTTAACGTCACTACCCAATTTATCCAAAATAAATTCATTCAAAAATGAGGAACCTTCACCAACATTTTTATTTTTAACACAAGTGCGATCTATGCCATTATAAAGGGCGTCCTGGTAACAAACATCATTTTCCAAATTTAATTCATCAAAAACGAACAAATTTTCACCATCGCGCGGTATCACAATTTCTGGCGCCGGGCCATCAACACAAACAACTGCCGGGCCATCAACACAATGATTGTCGTCACTGTTAACCAATTTCACACCTGTGACGATCACACCTAACACACCATCATCTTGAACTTGAGGTTTGTGAGGACAAGTGGGTAGACAAGGACGTCTACAACAATCGGTAAGTCATGGTCCCCCATTATCGCCCCCCTGGTTATTACGACGGTTTGGGCAATTCAACATGTTATGGTCGGTGGAACCACACGTACATTCATGACGAAATCTACAGTTCCCCGTACAAGGCTGACCTTGGGCGTGAGCAAAACAAATGCCCCTTCTAGATGCCACTAAACGCCAACCAGTGAGACCCGGGTTACCACCCCTACCCTGATTGGCCCCACCATAATTATTGGCGCCTCCCCGACCGTAATTGTTAGAACTACCTCTACCCCCACTCTGATACATTCTAAATTGTTTGGTGCCACTTGCACCCAGGAACCTATTAGTCAGGTTAGTGTCTCCACCTGTGAAGGCCCTCATGCCTTGCTGACGTGCTCTGTCCCTCATCTCGTAATCATAGGCCACCAATGCCTCTGTTGTATATATACCGGTGGCCGCCATCCAAGTCAGATATGATATATGCGAGACTAGGCCTACTACATCATATCCACGGGCACTCATGTCCTCCAATAAACGAGTCAGCAGGTGAAACAATTTCTCAGTACTTTCAATTGATAAAGCCCTCTTCCTCTCCGCCACTGGGAGAAATCGCCTCAAGTCAAACTTACTCATGGTTAAGTTGGCCCTCGGATGTGTTGGATCGTCCTGATACTCCCTCTCGGCCCCGTCTGCAATGGCCTCCGCCGAGGGGCCATAGGGAATGGCCCCCTCCTCAGGATTCCCACCTCTGGGAGTGCCTCCGCCTCCCGTAGAACCTGCGCCTCCAGTAGAACCCGCGCCTCCAGTAGAACCTGCGCCTCCAGAAGTACCTGCGCCTGCAGTCGGCACTATCGGGGGAACAGGTGGGTTAGATCCAGTGAAGTTGAACTTCTTCGTAGTGGTAGCCGGGTTTGCGCCGGCACCCCCGGATGCCGCCGATTTCCCGCCATCTTGCCCCTGACTGCCGCCATCTTGCTCATCGTCGCCCTGAGGGAGACGACGAGTAATGTCCACTATTAACTCCTCTATAGTATCCATACGGCGATTCAGACTGACAGACAATTTTTTGAATTCAGCAACAATAGCACTCACGTCAGATAGCTCACCAATGCTCTTGTTCAAATCCTCCGCCACACTGGAGCTTGCGCCCAGAGTGCCCGTATTTTGAGTTCCGTGAGGTGTACTCCTGGAACTCCTGGACTCTCTCCTCTCCTGTCGTCGTAACTCATAATCCCGGTCATCCTGACAAAAAGGGCATGCCTTTTTACGCCCATCATAGTCCTGACCGCACACATCACAGTGTTTAGACATCATGAGAGTCAAGAAAAAATGAACTGTTCCATACGAGTTCTACCTGCCGTCTGTGGCTATGTCCTAACCTGAGCACCGGGGTTGGTTGCCCTGGTGGAGAGTTGTGGAACTAGGAGACCGGATAACAGCTCCAGTTCCCGCCAATATATACCTATACCCTAACTATGGTATATGTTACATATTGACCGAGGTGAATGAAGAGACATGATAATAGATACACTTTGCCTTAGATCCAGAGACAGGAGGCCAAGAGCCAAACACAAAAAACACTTTGCCTAAAAATAGGCCCCCCACTTTTTTGCCACCATAATGTCTTTGTTGCTTCTGCTCTTATAATAGTCTGATATGTACAACAGCACGGCCAAAGAAGTCCAATCTCCATACTGTTTGACCTCATGCAAGGGGAGAAAAGTCGATAAGTAGGAAGCTGCCCCACGGCGCAGGCTGTGTGTTGCATAATCTCCCACCAATCCAGCCTTGGAACAAGACCGCTTCAACATACTAGAGAACCCACTGTATGTATAGGGGAACAAGTAGTCTGATTGTAGAAGGCCGCACATACCGACATATGTCTTTAATGCTGTTACCGGGCACAGCCAACTGTCCTTGTTTTGCCATACCGGTATCCTCTGGACCCTCTCCTGGTATTGCACAGTTTTGGAGCTGTGAATCACCACGTCCATGCCTCCTTCCCAGAGCTGAATGTCTCTCACTCTCATTGTGTGTGGCGACACAGAGATATGGCTAACACGTAATAAACACCGATAACATAAACACAAGGCACACCAGAATTGAAAGTCACTCCAATTTGACAAGTCCAATATAGTCCATATCTTCTGCATATCTGTAGGCCATAATGGATCCACTTGTCTTGTTGCACAGCCTAACATGCGTTTTGCGCCTTTCATAGTTGATTGGAATAAAAAACACGTTGGATCTATATGAGGAACGTCATTATAGTCATGCAAGACCCACACACTTGAAATGTAGTTCCTTATCGTCACATAGCTGACAGTCTTCATTAAGTAGGTCACATATAAGCACATCACCTCCAGGGAAGCCGGTATAGGGATGTACCGGTACTCCTTACAAAAAGAATGAAACTTTCTCCAACGTGACTTATATGCCGACACCGAATTGGGGGCCCAGCAGTGATCCCGTACCACCAACCACTCCTCCGTCAAGGCCTGCCTTTCTGTAACAGCAATCATAGAAATCCGGTAATTGATCACAGCACACCACCACACAATCGGGGTTGTTCAGGCGAGACAGGCTATCTGCCAATACATTATCTATGCCTGCTACCCATACTGATTTAATTTCAATATTATAAAAAGTTGTGACCCAGAATAGCTCCCTAGCCCATGCCATAGCTGTGGCATTACTACTTCTACCGGTACTTAAGACAGCGTGTACTTGAGTATTGTCAGTGGACACCAATAAAACAGAATCTCTCCACTTATCGCCCCACCGCTGACATCCCACCAATACGGGCCACAGTTCTTGTTCATTGATATGGTCGTCATAACTTTCCGTAGGGGGTGCTGCCTGATGGGAGCAAACCATTTCACTATCAGACCAAATTCCCCAAAAATGACCAAACTCTGAATGAGCACCAAACCCAGTTTTAGATGCGTCTGTACCAATGTTCCATCTGGCTCCTTGTTGATTGAGAATCCTTGCCTTGCCATTGAACCAATTCATAAAGATCGCCCACCAACTCAAGTCCGCCACGACCAATTCATCTAGAACCACAACATCCATATTTGCACTGTCTCTTAATTGGTTGTATATTCTCCTTGTATACGTCCTGCCACCACGTACTACGGTGGCACAGTGGGCCAAGAGACCCGCTAATTGTTCCAATTTTTTTCTTTTACACATGGTTTTTTGAACAATGGCCGCCACACCATCCTTAACTCGCTTGAGTTTACTGTCCCCTATAGACAAAGTCATATTGATAGTATCAACTATTATGCCCAAATACGTTACTTTAGTAGCAGGTGGAATTTGTTTTTCCTCCTTAACTACAAACCCCAGCCTAGCTAGGCTCATGCATAAGGCATCTTGGGACAATTGACAATCCGATTTTTCCGATTCTGTCACGAAAAAATCGTCCAAATAGTTGACACAGTTTTTGTAGCCTTTATAGCCACCCACCTTGACCACAAAATCGGATATCTGAGTAAAAATGAAGGGGGCGCTCGCTAACCCAAAACAAATTCTCAAGTCCTGGATCCACTGTTGTCCCACCCCCACATCCCAACTACTGCCTTGGAAGTCCCTGTGCGAGGGTATTACATTAACAGTCCTATAGGCCCCCGAAATATCTGAGATGGCACAGTGAGACCCCACCTTAATTAGGTCAACTACATCATCTAATGATTTATATCTGAACTTTTTACAAGTCTCTTTCATGTAATTATTAATACTCAAATATTCAGGTCGAGAACAATCAGTTATAGGACGCAGGCCCCCATCTGTTTTTGGGACACCTCCCATTGCATGAACACATCTAGGTTGAACCTTCACTGTTTTTAATTTACCTTCCAGTAATTCATCTTTTACATTCTGGGTCATGTTACCCTTGATTTCCTTCCCCATGAGGGAAGCGTAATTACCACAGTGATATCTGGCAGGACAATCATGATCTACCACCCTGAAACCACGACAAACCCCGGTTAATACAAACATGTCGTTAAATGTCAATCGATCGCCAAAACCCACAATATCTGAAGCAAATTGGCATGGCTTTAGTTGAGTGCGCTCCCCTTCTAGGACGAACACACAAGTACAAGTTCCACTGAAACATTCATTATAAACCGGCAACCATGAACCTGGGACCATCTCCACTGCACAAACTGGAGAACCCCGGCCGTATAAGCGTGAACACATTTGTTTAATGCCATTAGTTTTGCTTATACTCACATATTCAGGCAATGTCTCCCACATGTTATCGTGAATCAAAGATAAATTCCAGACTACTCCGCCATCTTGATTTTCAGAACAGGTTAAAGGCGCGATACCCAACCGCCTGCATTTACCCAACCATTTAACGTCACTACCCAATTTATCCAAAATAAATTCATTCAAAAATGAGGAACCTTCACCAACATTTTTATTTTTAACACAAGTGCGATCTATGCCATTATAAAGGGCGTCCTGGTAACAAACATCATTTTCCAAATTTAATTCATCAAAAACGAACAAATTTTCACCATCGCGCGGTATCACAATTTCTGGCGCCGGGCCATCAACACAAACAACTGCCGGGCCATCAACACAATGATTGTCGTCACTGTTAACCAATTTCACACCTGTGACGATCACACCTAACACACCATCATCTTGAACTTGAGGTTTGTGAGGACAAGTGGGTAGACAAGGACGTCTACAACAATCGGTAAGTCATGGTCCCCCATTATCGCCCCCCTGGTTATTACGACGGTTTGGGCAATTCAACATGTTATGGTCGGTGGAACCACACGTACATTCATGACGAAATCTACAGTTCCCCGTACAAGGCTGACCTTGGGCGTGAGCAAAACAAATGCCCCTTCTAGATGCCACTAAACGCCAACCAGTGAGACCCGGGTTACCACCCCTACCCTGATTGGCCCCACCATAATTATTGGCGCCTCCCCGACCGTAATTGTTAGAACTACCTCTACCCCCACTCTGATACATTCTAAATTGTTTGGTGCCACTTGCACCCAGGAACCTATTAGTCAGGTTAGTGTCTCCACCTGTGAAGGCCCTCATGCCTTGCTGACGTGCTCTGTCCCTCATCTCGTAATCATAGGCCACCAATGCCTCTGTTGTATATATACCGGTGGCCGCCATCCAAGTCAGATATGATATATGCGAGACTAGGCCTACTACATCATATCCACGGGCACTCATGTCCTCCAATAAACGAGTCAGCAGGTGAAACAATTTCTCAGTACTTTCAATTGATAAAGCCCTCTTCCTCTCCGCCACTGGGAGAAATCGCCTCAAGTCAAACTTACTCATGGTTAAGTTGGCCCTCGGATGTGTTGGATCGTCCTGATACTCCCTCTCGGCCCCGTCTGCAATGGCCTCCGCCGAGGGGCCATAGGGAATGGCCCCCTCCTCAGGATTCCCACCTCCGGGAGTGCCTCCGCCTCCCGTAGAACCTGCGCCTCCAGTAGAACCCGCGCCTCCAGTAGAACCTGCGCCTCCAGAAGTACCTGCGCCTGCAGTCGGCACTATCGGGGGAACAGGTGGGTTAGATCCAGTGAAGTTGAACTTCTTCGTAGTGGTAGCCGGGTTTGCGCCGGCACCCCCGGATGCCGCCGATTTCCCGCCATCTTGCCCCTGACTGCCGCCATCTTGCTCATCGTCGCCCTGAGGGAGACGACGAGTAATGTCCACTATTAACTCCTCTATAGTATCCATACGGCGATTCAGACTGACAGACAATTTTTTGAATTCAGCAACAATAGCACTCACGTCAGATAGCTCACCAATGCTCTTGTTCAAATCCTCCGCCACACTGGAGCTTGCGCCCAGAGTGCCCGTATTTTGAGTTCCGTGAGGTGTACTCCTGGAACTCCTGGACTCTCTCCTCTCCTGTCGTCGTAACTCATAATCCCGGTCATCCTGACAAAAAGGGCATGCCTTTTTACGCCCATCATAGTCCTGACCGCACACATCACAGTGTTTAGACATCATGAGAGTCAAGAAAAAATGAACTGTTCCATACGAGTTCTACCTGCCGTCTGTGGCTATGTCCTAACCTGAGCACCGGGGTTGGTTGCCCTGGTGGAGAGTTGTGGAACTAGGAGACTGGATAACAGCTCCAGTTCCCGCCAATATATACCTATACCCTAACTATGGTATATGTTACATATATATAAGTATATATATGTATATATATATATATATATATAAATATATATATATATATATATATATATATATATATATATATATATATAGCGACTTAACTGATGCATACTTGTTCCTGCAACCACTGTGTTTACACGACACCAGCAATCTCGTGAGACTTTGGTTCTGCTCTCGTATTGCAGCTTGTTACCCAGAAGCTATGGTGTGTGAGTGTGTGGTCACTATCTAAATCTCAAGAGAAATTCCGAGCTCAGAAATAACATGGCTGTACATAGGGAGAAACTGAGAATGGAGAAATGCTGCATCTATCGCTATTGCACCCAGTTGCCTCAACTAGTCTATAGTGCACTGTTAGAAGTTAATGTAGCTGAGCAGTAGGATATACAGCTGGCTGTCAGTATGAAAGGATATGTTTTTAATTTTGTTACAGTGTGCTACTATGCGGCCCTCAAAGGGTCAAAATAATTAAACTAGTCAAAGCTGGGTAAACATCAAAATATGGCTGCACCTGCCTTCAAACCTGAGGTACTTAACTGTTCACTTCAGATGACGTCCGTGTTCATTATAAACAGTTCAGAAACCAATTACCCTATGTAGATAATTCTACAGGCAGTATTACTGTGATACAAGATACACTGTTTGTTGATGTAAGTAAGCTAAGATATACTGATGTAAGTAAGCTATCGTGACTGTCTCTTCCAGCAATTATAGGCTAAATCAGCTCATTGAAAAGGTCATCACAGTGCCATCAGTGAGTTCACCTCAGATCCTTATGTTATGTACGCTTTATACCAAAGCGGGCACGGAGAACAATGCATTTCACACCTATTGTATACTGCATACAGCTAGTGGTATATATAAGTTATGGGATGAGTACCAAGCTGTATGCAAAGTACAGTGATGGGAGCCTCATTTTGCGTACAGCTTGGTATTCGTCCTATAACTACTACTTATCATAGGCTGTGGTTGTAACAGGTAGACCAATCCAAATGAAGATCAAAATATGCCATGTGTGGCGCATCCCAACCCTTGGAAAAGGGCATGATACCTTACTGCATCATGCCCTTTGTCATCATGATGCATGAATGCATCCTTTTGCGAGTAACTCGTGATAGCTGCATTCAAGCATTGTGCTCATCCTGTGGGGTTGAGACAATCCAAAAGGGTCGACATGATGCACCAATGCAGCATGCAGCTGCATTGGTGCATCATGCCAACAAATGTCACTTTAAATTACATTCTTCCTTAAATGGTTAAAAGCTGCATATTTCTATTAATGTGTGTTGCCTGTCAACTTTTGATTATGATCCCTTCATTGCATTGTTGTTGAAGAGTAATAATATCATCTGTATTGTGTATATGATGTATCTCATTTTGTAATACTGTATGACCATCTTTGTATCATTGTATCTTCATATTGGCAACATATGTGTTCAACAAAAGACAGTATCAAAATACGTATCCTGTGACTTTGGTAATAAAAACATTTTAAACCCAAAAAAAACATGCATCATGACTTAGGGATATGGTATTCCCAATGAAAAGGGCAATGGACTACAGTCACTGCAAAACATGCCAGTATCAAGTAAAATGTGGGAACTATCTTATCAAATGATTATAACCTACAGACAAATAAAGGCCCAAGGCAGTCTGTTTTATTTGTGTCCAATTAAGATTAATCTGCTGGTTTTTGCTGCAACTCTTTACAGAAGAATGTTGCTAAGGGAAGACTAGTGGAGTGCAGTCCTGGTGAGTAACTGGCCAGGACTGCATTGGCACATCATGCCGACCATTAAGGAATGTCTCAAACCCACAGGTTTGGCATGATGCTTAAATGCAGCGCTGGTGGGGGGCTGCATTCAATCATCATGTCAAGCAAAGGCATGATGCATTGATGAATCATGCCGTCCTTTAGGCCTTAACAGGATTATGTGGTATGTGCAGAAAACATCTAAACCCCGGCCTATCGGGTGTGACCTTCTTCTGACCAATCAGAATCTTCTATTTCATTTATTAATTAGGAGATAGCACTGCTCTTATAAGAATTCCTACTTACGCAATTATGGAAAATCCTTTTCTCCTAAAAGAAGACAGTGTAAGAACCATGGACCCTAATTAGTTGTTACATACAAAAAAGAGCTAAGTGCTTTTGTAAAAGCCTAATGCAGTTAGACATTTTGTCCCCAATGCTTGACTCATGCCTCTGGCAAACCTTATGGGATTGAAACACTGCATGACCCTGTTCCGGTGAGTAACTCGCAGCCTTTTTCTTCATGCATCATGGTGACAAATGAAGATCATGCCTTGAGGCATCATGCTTTTAGAACGGTTGACACAGAGCACATTTCTATAAATATAGTATTAGAATGTGTGTCGTTGCAGGAATTTTAGTATTGAACCTAATTTAAGATTGCTAAAGGAGTATCTGAGGCAGCTTCAAGTTCAGTAATGTCATGTTAATGTCCCGATAGGTCATGACCTCATTTTAGTGACTTTAATTATGGTATTTACTCAAATTGAATATGCTTAAAGTGTTCCTTTAACCCTTCAAGGACAGATGTCTCTAAAAGATGACATTTGTCGTCATGATTCACCGATGCAGCCCCAGCGAGTAACTCGCCAGTGCTGCAATTGTGCATCGTGCCAACTCTCCAAAGTATCTCAACCCCATAGGGTCATCTGATACTTTAAAGCAAACGTCGCCAGGGCAGCCCTCGCCAGTGGGTGGTGGTCCCTGCATGAAGGGTGCCATTTAGGCAAACATTGGACTGCTTAAAGTCACACTTATCAAGCTTATGAAGCTGCAAACGATGTTATTTAAAATTACTCAAATGCCATTATCACCTTTCTGTGGTATTTACATGGCATTAACTGAACTTAAAGTGGCATAAAGAGTGACTTTAAACAATGAGTTACCAACACTAGAGACCCAAAACTAGTCTGGGAATTTCGTTTTGAGACTCCACAATAACCTCAAAAGAATGATTCTACGACCAATGTGAACAGGCCTTGGAGTATATCCATTCAGACAATTCTAACCTTCTCAGCTGTGGGCCACTCTGGCCACTATCTCCAGAAATCTATGGGCCCAGATTTGTGCTGTGGAAGAAAATCATATAAATTCCTGATCTATCTGTGTCAAAGTGAAACCAAATTGCCTCATTTGGTCAAATCTTTATCTTATAAAGGACATATTACATGGCTATACTTCTCGCCAGAGCTGCATTGGTGCATCATGGCGACAAATGTCATCTTTTAGCAATATCTGTCCTTAAAGGGTTAAGGATGTAATAGTGCTTTGATTCATCACTTTATAGCATGAATGCAGCCCTGATAGGTAACTCATGTGCTAGATACACTGCCAAAGGGACAGCATGATGCACCAATATACTGATACAGTACCAGTGAGATACTCGCTGGCACAGTGCTTCTGCATTATGACCACAAATGTTGCTTTTGAAGCAAAGAAATAAATCCTTAGGCAACAAGCCGTCCTTTGATGGTTAAGCACGTGAGACAAGCTATAAGTAGTGGTAGATGGGGCACTTGGAAACAATTACCTCTTTATTTGGGGCAATATTCCACCAACTTTGGCCATTAATAATCACATATTTTTGCCAATAAGTGAAGTGTCCAGCTTAGGGTCTATTCAGACCGAGTTGGACACATGCCTCAAGTAGGGAGGACAAAAGTCAGTATAATATTGAATGAACATTTTGTCGGATAGTATTGATTCAACTAGTTGGTACAGTAAGTCTAACCTCATATTCATTTCTAACTGCCGTAAAGGGGTGGCCGGCTTATGACATGTATGTGGCCCACTTATGGTGAATCTACCCTATTGCCTTTTATTACAGTGAAATAACTTTTTTCCGGGTAGGATTATTTTCATGTTGATGTAATTGATGGCGATTAGCATCTATTCCAGGAGACCAGCACAAGTAGATGTGGTATCCTTTACCCTTTAAGGATGGCATGATGCCTAAATGTATCATAGCCTTGGTCGTCATGAGGCATGAATGCAGCACTGGTGAGTAACTCGCCAGTGTTGCATTCAAGCATCGTGCCAACCCTATGCGGTTGAGACACTCCTGTAAGATTGGTATGATGCACCAATGCAGCACCGGCGAGTTTTGATGATGCACTAAAGGAAACTTGCTATATTTCTGAATCTAGATTTGCCATATCGGGCCATCATTAGCTAATAATAGCTTATGTGATTTGCATTTATAATAGGCATGACATAATAGGCATGACAAATCAGCAATAATATAGTGTCGTATGTACATGTATAATAATAGCGATTAAGTCTTCACCCTATATATCTGTCTAGATTTGCTCTATTTCCATCTAGATTTGTTGTATTTCTGTCTAGATTTGCTATATTTCTATCTAGATTTGCTTTGTTTCTGTATACAAAGATTAACCCTTTAAGAATGCATGTCGCTAAAATATGATATTTTTCGGCATGGTCCACCTATGCAGCCCTGGCAAGTAACTCGCCGGTGCTGCATTGGTGCATCATGCTGACCCTTCAGGAGTGACTAAACCCCATAGGGTCGGCATGATGCTTGAATGCAGCCCGGTCAAGTTACTGGCCGGGGCTGTATTCATGCATCATGACGACCAACTGCTGGATGCATTAAGGTATGATGCCATCCTTAAAGGGTTAAGGGTTTATCAAAGGCTGGGACAATGTTGCAAAACATGAAAGAGAATGCTCAATGAGGAATACAAATACACAAATTGAGACCTTTTGACCAACCTTTGAGCCTTAAACACTGTGTAGTACTTGAATACGCTCCATCATGATGCAAATGCAGCCCTGGTTAGTAATCACGAGGTTTGCATTCAAGCATCATGCCAATCCTTCAAGGTTGATACACTACCAAAGGTGTTTTTTTTAAAGATTTTTATTAAGGTTACATCCAGTATAGTATGTTAAAACATACAACCAGAATCTAGGCTCGGTTATAACCGATTTGCAGCCTAGTCCTTCTTTTGTTATTTTCCCTATCTATCTGTTCTAATCATTATAGGTGTAACGGCAAATAGTATAAGTACCTTATAAGTCACATACATTTTATACAGTCAATATATTATTATGTTTGACACAGTTGTCACGGGTGGGTGGGTGGTTGTCATGATGCATGAGTGCATCTCTAGTGAGTAGACCTGCCTTGGCTGCAGAAATGCATCATGATGACTAAGGATATGATGCATCATGATGACTAAGGATATGATGCATCATGATGACTAAGGACATGATGCATCATGATGACTAAGGACATGATGCATCATGATGACTAAGGACATGATGCATCATGATGACTAAGGACATGATGCATCATGATGACTAACGACACGATGCATCATGATGACTAAGGACATGATGCATCATGATGACTAAGGACATGATGCATCATGATGACTAAGGATATGATGCATCATGAAGACTAAGGATATGATGCATCATGATGACTAAGGACATGATGCATCATGATGACTAAGGACATGATGCATCATGATGACTATATAAGGACATGATGCATCATGATGACTAAGGATATGATGCATCATGATGACTAAGGATATGATGCATCATGAAGACTAAGGACGTGATGCATCATGATGATTACCGCGCAAACAAAATCTCAAGCGGAACTCGTGCCGTTCTTGTGTCAACATTTACTTTTGTCATATTCCCTGTCATTTTTCGTCGTGAAAGACAGGTCGTCATCCTACTTGTGAAATTTCTGGTTATTTGAATGAGTAAATTACACGTCACCATTGAACATGTCACTAGGCACGTTCACTCATGAATCTCCTGTGTCTATCTTGTGTTGACAGCTTGTGCTTTTCCCGGGAATTACACACATTTCTAACTTGTGTCATTCCTGAGTTCTTGTTGGAGAGGAAGGACATTTATAATGCATAAAATCACTTTTCGGCCGAAACGATTAAACTTTATAAGCTCAAGGCTGCATTATAACAAGATGACAGAGCAATATTACAGGCTTATCAGACTCTGGGATGAGCACATTCATCCATTATTATCCATTTACAAAGAAATGTCATCAATACATCACATCAAGCAATACAGATTTACTCTCATACAAAGCTGCTGTAAGGCATGCGGTAAAACTACGGGATGTATCCGGCTTTGTGTGGGAATTATTCAGTAAAGCAGCTTTTTATAAAGCTAGACTAAAGATGGATTATGTGAATGTTGTAAAATGAGGAAATCCTATAACAGTGCTGTATAACCTGCTTTTAAATACCTGGCCAGACGAGGAGGCAACTTAAACCCTTTTAGGGCAGCATAATGCTTTCATGCATCATGCCTTGGTTATCATGATGCGTGAATACAGCCCTGGTGAGTAACTCGCCAGTGCTGCATTCAAGCATCATGACCCTACGGGGTTGAGACGCTACCGAGGGGTCGGCATGATGCACCAATGCAGCCCCGGCGAGTAACTTGCCAGGGTTGCATTGGTGCATCATGAAAACAAATGTCATCTTTTAGTGACATCCATCCTTAAAGGGTTAATCCTTGAATGACATTGTAGCGCTTAACTATGGTGCGTTCACTAGCCGCCAAACCTGTCCGATTAATTATTAACTTAACCAGCATGCCCGTAGCTTCTGGTAGAGACTTGCAAAGACAAGCCTCGGCAGCTGAACTCTACTGGACGCCACAGGCTTGCTTTTTTACTGAGTCATTAATCGGACGGCTTTTGCGCCTAATGAATCACCAAAGGGGTTATGCCCATTGAATGCCGCCCTAGCGAGCAGACAGACCATGGCTTAATTCGCACAAAGGACATGGTGCATAAAAGCACTATATGGCCCTTAACCCTTTAAGTGTGGCATGTCCCTAAAAGGTGACATTGGTTGTCATGATGCACCGATGAAGCCCTGGTAAGTAACTGGCTGGTGCTACATTGATGCATTATGCTGACCCTTTGGGAGTGTCTCAATCTCATAGGGTCGGCATGATGCTTGAATGCAAGTTACTCACCAGCACTGCCATCATGCACAATGCCAACCAGGGCATAATGCATTAATGCATGATGCCGCCCTTAAACTTTAACTTCAAAGTTAAAGGGTCAAAGGTCTAGGAACAATGGTCTAATCCCAGTATGTGTGGAATGTGAGGCTGTTATCTACCTATAGTGTAGATGTAGCAGGATCCCAGCAGGGCAGGACAAAAGGTGCTGCACAGACAGACTCTGGGTCCCTCAGGCTACAGGTACAGGGCACAGGGTACATGTGTCCATTCTGACACCTGCGAAGGGTTGGCATGATGCATCAATGCAACGCCAGTGAGTTATTCAACAGGGCTGCATTAGTGCATCATGACAAAAAATGTCATCTGTTTGAGATATCCGTCCTTAAAGGGTTAAGGTGTGGTATTTACATTTGATTCCACCGATCACCGAAGAAAGTGCATTAACCCTTTAAAGATGGCATGATTTCTTAATGCATAATGCCCTTGGTTGTCATGATGCATGGTGAGTAACTCACCAGTGCTGCATTGAAGCATCATGCCCACCCTACAGGGTTCAAAGACTCCCGAAGCACTGGTGAGTTACTTGCCGGTGCTGCATTGGTGCCTCATGATGACCAATGATGGACGGATGTGATTTGTTAAGGCATTCAACATTTGTACAGCTGGAGACTGTTCTCTTTGATGTGCCCCATTGGTGACATGGGCAGCTAAGGTGACCTGAGGGTTAGACTACATTAAATCATAATTCCACCCCAAGATACTGCTATTTCTACTGTGTTTTCTACAATAATACTCATTTTTTGTTATATTAGGCATGTAAACTTTGTATGGAAAATATCTCATGGATCCCTGAGAGGAATTTATTGGGAATACATGCTGAAATAATCTCGTTGAAATATTAAAGGGGCATTCTCACCACTCGCACTTACCGCATAGAAGATTAGAACAGTACATGTACTAGAATTGTAAGTGGGAAACGCTCGGTGACCCAAAAATAGGTATAAGGCCAAATGTCATTGCATGCGTGGCAGCTACCACTGAGTGGTTATATATATACAGGAGTATACAGAAGTGAATGTTGGAACCGAGCAATGGGGAAGTCCACCAGGGCTAGTTCATGCCCTATACCGTTAGATGGCAGGGTAGAAATAGCAGCTTAACAGGGCCACTGTACGATAGAAACCTTTACATGTAATTCATTCTCTAGATAGTTTATTTTGTGTTTGTTTTCCCTCCAAGTATTACATTGTTTAGAGAGCATATTACAGATATTGAGCAATACTTGATATTATTAGAATAAGTTAAATATGCAGACCTGTTGACATTTCCAGATTTTAGAAACTCATAGCACATGATGCAGCTTCATCCACTAGCCAGGGTCAGTGGCCACTTGGTGGATCATGGTTGGCTGCAGAACTAAATATGGAGGACCTCATTACACCTTGACAACAGACAAAGGCTTCAAACTGTTCTAACAAGTCTTCAGTCGTGAGCATGTGTCTAATTTGCTAATATTAACACAACCTAATTAATTTATCATCTGTTTGTCAAGAGTACCGTGAGGTATTACTGGCATGGACCGATTACTGCGGCCACTATAGTGTGGGGACTATGGCTGCCGCGCCAGGTGCCCCCTACGCATCCTGTGCTTGCCAGGCGCATCGAACTGTGGCCCAGTGGAAGGGGGGGGGGCATTTATATGTTTGCAGATGCAAGGAGGGGGGTCAGGATTAGGTGTAGGCCTCCCTTTGGTCCACAGGACTTTTCACAGCTACAGTAGTTTATGGTATCCAGCATAGTCCTGAGGACTAGGGGTATAGTGCTGGCAACTATATATATATATATATATATATATATATATATATATATATATATATATATATATATACATATGTGTGTGTAGTCCTGGGGATCATATAGGTAGGCTTTATATGCACAGTGCTGTCAGAAACTAGAAAAGCTGCATATCAAGAAGCATATAGGGTAGGAGGTCTCACTTAGCACCTCGCCTATGGGCACAGTGTGACAAGCCTCCCCCCTCTAGCCCCATCTACCCCCCCATGAAAGTGGGCGACCTTGTGTGCTCACTATTGCAAACTATGGAGAAGAGTGGGTTTTATGTGGTTCTTTTGAGTCTTTATTAGAGTGATACCAAATGAAAAGAAGGGGTTTTCTAGACCAAAATATCCTGCTGAATCCAAATTTTGTGGTCTTGATTCCCAAAAACTGACCAAATCCACTCAAAAATGAAGTTTGATGATGCTAAGTAGCCTACCTATCCCTCAAGTAACCTATCATTAGAACCTTCTCTTGGATTAGCTCATCCCCCCAAAAGCCTAAAGGCTAAAGCCTATCCCTCCCCTTGCTACTCCTGCCCACTTTCTGTGCCTACCTATCACTGAGTCTACCTATCCCTAATATGCCTATCACCCAACCTACCTATCCCTCTTGTGACTATCCCTCACTCTGCCTATTTGCCATGTTTTATCAGCCTTATCCATATTATATTTTTAACTATGCCCATCTGCTAAACATAACATTCCTCACCATGTCCACTATGATTTGTACCTATCCTCAATTTTCCCATCACCCAGCCTACCTATCCCTCATCGTGATGATCTCTCACTCTGCCTATCCCTCATGTTTAACTTGCATTATTTTTCTGTTTATTTGATCCTATCTACTAAAGATAACAGGCCTACAATTTTTATGGATAAGTTAATTTTCCTATCACCCAGTATACCTCTCCTTCATTATGCCAATGCTGGCATATCCCTCATGTCTAAACTACACATCCCTCAGAATCCCTAGCCCCATGGCTTTTACATATCCCCACCTTGAAAGATGCTCTCCATACCTATCTCTCAAACTACCTTTTAGACACATACTACCTATTCTTTTCACACTTGATCTTCCTGAATACCTATCCCTCATGCCCTCTATGACTGTCCCTCAGTTTGCCTCTCCCTCATGCTTCCTATAACTTTTTACTGTTACCAATGGTGACCATTCCTTAGTCAACATACCCCTAAGGTATCTATCCTACAGTTTACTTGCACATATACCTCCATCTAGCTATCATTCAAGTTTCATATCATTCAGCCTACCTATCCCTCATGATGCCTATCCTTCATGCTGTTGCGGTATATCCCTCAGTGTGTCTAACCTGTCGTATACATATCCCTCACATTGTGTTCTGTTCTCTCTTTTTATTTCTCAGTCTGCCTCTTATAAATCATGCCTGTCCCCCTCTGTGCCTATCCTTCAGCCTGCATATCTCTCATGTCTCTGTACACAGCCCTTAGCCTCTTAAATGTTCGTGCTTGTCCAGATCTATGCCTGACATTGCCTGCCCTGAAGATGCCTAGCTTTCTCTTTATCTATCCTACTTGCTTACTCTAGCTCTCTCTATCTTCCTATCCCCCATGCTGTATATCACACATTCTGTATATTCTTCATTTAACCCATTTCTCTATTTACCCATCAGCAGATATTGGCCATGGGTGATAGGAGGACAGGGGAAATGTCGGGGGCAGGGATATGCAACATGTAGTATAGATGGATACATTAAGGGCTTCACATAAAAACATAACGGGGATGAAGGATAGGCACTCTGAGGATATAGGTAGACTCAATTATATGAAGCATGAGTGATAGGTAGATGAAGGTACATGTGTATGTACACTGTGGGATAGGTACCTTAGGTGTATGTTTACCAAGGAATAGTGTAGGTACATTGGAAAAAGGAAGGCTGGGAGACCTTAGATAGGTAAGAGGTTATAGGGAGTATGAGGGATAGGCAGAATAAGGGCTAGTCATAACATGGGGGATAGGTATTCAGCCAAATGAAGTCTGAGAGGGATAGGTAGTGTGGGTAATAAGCAGTGTGAGAGATAGATATGGAGGGTATCTTGCAAGGTGGGGATATGTGAATGCCATGGGGGCTAGGGAGTCTAAGGGATGTGTAGGTTAAGCATGAGGGATATGCCAGGATAGGCTCAATGAAAGTTAGGTTGACTAGATGATAGGAAAATTAACTTATACATAGAAATAGTAGACATGTCATGTTGAGCTCCATGTGGGATTAGATAAATTGAATGTAGATGAAACATGAGGGATAGGCAGAGTGAGGGATAGGTAGGCTAGGTGATAGGCAGATTGGGGATAGGTAGACTCAGTGATAGGTAGGCACAGAAAGTGGGCAGGAGTAGCAAGGAGAGGGATAGGCTTTAGCCTTTAAGCTTTTGGAGGGATGAGCTAATCCAAGAGAAGGTTCTAATTCAAGGGATAGGTAACTTGAGGGATAGGTAGGCTGAGGGATAGGCAGTGTGCAGGATAGGTAGAGTGATACATAAGAAGAATGCCTGTCAGATTGAGGGATAGGCCAATTTTGAATAGGTAGATTGAGGTACTGATTTTGATTGACAGGTTTATATATAGGTAATGTCCCAAACATTTTCAACATTATTTTGTACATTTTCTTAATACTTTACATCATCAAACTTCATTTTTGAGTGGATTTGGTCAGTTTTTGGGAATCAAGACCACAAAATTTGGATTCAGCAGGATTTTTTGGTCTAGAAAACCCCTTCTTTTCATTTGGTATCACTCTAATTAAGACTCAAAAGAACCACATAAAACTCCCTATTCTCTATAGTTTTCAATAGTGAGCACACAAAGTCGCCCACTTTCATGGGGGGGTAGAGGGGGGGGGGGCTATAACATGGAAATCTACCGAGTCAGACATCCTACCCTATATAATCCTTGTGCATATGGCCTATTTGTTATAGTTCTGAGGACTACATTTGTAGTGCTGAGGACTACAATCGTAGTGCTGAGAACTATAGACATAGTCCTGGGGACTATACCCACAACTGGTGCAATCAGAAAGGTCTAGATAGAGCAGGCCTAGGCCTACATAGTCCTAGAGAATATAGAGGCATGCCTGGTAGTCCTTAGGACTACAGACTGAAGGTCTTTAGTCCCCGGGACTATGTCTGTAGTCCCCAGGACTAGTGAGGCCTGTCACTGTAGTCCTCAGCACTATGGCTCTAGTCCTCAGTACTAGTATACTCAGAAAAGTATAAGGGTGCCAGTAATACCCTCACCAATGCCAGTAATACCAATAAGGTCATGAGGCATTCCATATATTTATATCTAGCTAGAATCTTATCTCATAGAAATCCCACCAAGACGAAAAGCTCCTTAGGGTGCCAGTAATACCCCACGGTACTCCAAGATCGACTGATGATGCCATCAATATGCTAACAATCTGCTTGGAGAGTAACTAAACATCTGGTTGAAGCATTAACCCTTAAAAGATCACGTAGTACTATGGCAATTGTCATCATGATGCATGACTGCAGTTCTGGTGAATCTTTATGCATCATGCTTGAGTATCATGCCTGTGTGATGCCTTAATACAGCCCTGATCAGGCCTACATTCCTGCATCATGTTGAAACAGGGCATAGCAAATCAAGCACTCTGCATCTTTTAAAGGTTTACTGGAGTAATTATAATTTGTGGCAGCCCTTCATTAAACAATGCTCTCAGGAGACGGTCTCCATGTGAACAAACAGGGGTGGTGGGGGACCGGGGCGTTACTAGCTACAATCATGACAACTATTGCAACAATGTGGAAAATGGTTAGCAAGGAGGGCGAGACTTTTTGCAGTAGTTTTCCCTCAGGATGAGCCTATGCTAAATCCCATAGACTTATGGTAACTATAGTCTACGCTCGCCCTGCCATGGCATCAACTATAGTCAATGCTCGTCCACAAAGGTTTAATGCTGGAAGGACGCATGTTTCTAAAGATGATATTTGTTGGCATGATGCACCAATGCAGCCCCAGCGAGTAACTCTGCTGCATTGGTGCACTATGCCTACGCTTCAACCTCATAAGGTCGGCATGATTTTTTTGATTTTTTTAAAAACAAATTCGAACTTTTATTTGGTCTAGAAATATTACATAGAGTAATTGATATTTCAATTTCAGTAAGTATACTGGTCGACGAAATAAGTTCATGGACAGCCTATCTGCAAGCAGTTATTAGGGACTGTCCATATATGAGTAAATTAGTACATACGATTTGTAGAATGATAACAAGTATTTGTGTGGAAAACTAGCCGCGGCATCATATCTTAATGATGCTTGAATGCAGCACAGGCGAGTTACTCACCGGAGCTGGACTGAGGCATTTGTCTGTTCTATATATGAATCTGTATTCCAATAGGGAGTTCTTTTAACCCGTATAAGTTATAGAGAACTTGATTAGGAGTGCGCATAGAAAGCGTTATAGTGCAGGATACAGAAGATGGCGTAGTGAGTGTGGACGGTTAATTAGGGTACACCATTGTCAATTCAACAAGATTTCAACAAGATTTATTGCACTCATAAATTACATATTACTAATCATTATGTTTCCTTGTGTTTGTAAGATGAACATTGTGCTTGTATTGTGTTCATCATTAGGGTGTGTTCAGGCTACCTCCAGGCAGTGGTACTGCTGAAGTCAGCAGCGTTTGATGGTTCCTTTGATTTATCCTTTGACCCTATAATGGCAAATTTGTGTCTTAACACTGTACATCTACAAAGACCTTTTACAGTGTAGATGGAAGACATGCAATAGTGTGGTTAACTTTATAACATTGTGACAATGTAGGGTAGATATTCCGCTACTGTACCTTCGCGTCCATCTCCACGCCACAATGCAGCGGTGCACAGGTCAATGGGCAGTTGATGTTATATGTTTTGAGTACAGTGGCCCCGGAGGGTGAAAACTCTTCAACCATTTACTGTGACCTGTCAACTGTCAATTCAAGTAAAGCTACTTGTGACTGCTATCTCTCAACACTAAAGACAATGCAAATGTCAAAGTTGAAAGTGAAAACTCCAACTTCAGTCACTTATTGTCAACTGTCAACTGTCAATTCCGGAACAACAGCTTGTGACAGGTATCTTTTAGCACTGTGGGTCACTCCATGTGTCCTCTGGTATGCTTTTAAGGGTTCTGCATGTTGTGTGAATTATTTAAGGGTGGGGATACTGGCAGTGTGTGATGCTGGTAGGAGAGCAGTAAAGTAGCACCATTTTCTGCCCTTCTTTCACAGAAGAGTCCTGCTTTTACCCCCCTATGACAGAAGATTTCCTATGAGTCCTCAGCTTGCGGCAGAGATGAGTGAGGGAGTGTCTGCCAGTAGAGATTGACATTGTAACATCATCCCGTGGTAAACCTTCCTGGCGTGGGTTGCTACCTCCTTGGGTGACAGCGATCACATGTTGCACCGATCAGATTTTTATTATGAGGATCCAAAAATAACTTTAACCCAGTGGACACATAATATTGAATCAACATTGATAAATGGTTGTGAATGTTGATTCAATGTTGATGTAATGTATTTTGTGCCCACTGAGAAGGACAACCTAGTGCATTAATGCACTGGATATAAAGTCAATAATATATTTGACAGAGTTATATCAAGTTTATCTTTTAAGGATGGCACAGTTTGATTGTTTGAATAGTTTGATATATGTTTGGGTCTTTCTAGGCAAACTGGACATTCAAACAGTTTACTTTCTTTTCAGTCATCTTGGACAGAAATGTAGAATGCTGCTTTCCTTTTAAAACATTCAAAACAACCAGCAGTGGGTGCATACATAGGAAGATCCATCAATGCTGATGCTTCATAATGACAGATATAATTTGAGGTATCATTGGGGACTTAAAGGGTTGATGCGTGTCCACCAAGATTAGTGCCTGGGTGCACTGAAAAAACAAACTTGTCTCCAGACTCCTTGAAATGACAATCATTGAATAGACGAGTCAAAAGTTGTCTAACCTATCAGGTTACCATCCCACAAATAGAATCTGGAGCTGGCAAATGTCGGGTTTAGGGCTGGTACATGCCAAGTGGGTCTTTTATCTCCAGCTAGAAGACCCGCTTCCTTGTCACTTAAACGAGTTTTTGACTCGTTTATTTTGTGACCGTCACTTTGAAGAGTCTGGAGACAAGTTTACTTTTTTAGAGTGGGTTATAAAACATGTAGATGACCTCATCATGGCTTCACACTGCAGCACACACCCCCTGGTGGTGGGTCCATGATCTTAGAACCACCCTTAATATATATATATATACATGTATACATGTCAACACCCACCTGGTACAAGGCTGTTTGGTACTGGGACATCATGTAGACACTTTTACTGAATACTGTCCTACCTGTAAAGTACACTCACTGGCTAGGGAGCATTTCCAAATGCTGTCACTAAGGCCACTCCAAAAAATAGAATGGTTTCTCATCACCGCGCGCATCATAAGATTCAGGTTTGGATGAAAACGCTTCTTCTTTTTTTTGCCAAATTTTGATGAATCCCCTAATAAGAATGGAAAAATTGGTCATATTTGGTTTCAAAGTAAAGCTAATATTGCCAGCAATGCAGTGGTATAGAAATAACTTACATTCTCTGCACTTTTAAAGATCAATTAATTCTTAACCAATTAAATGTGAATTTTGGCCACAAAGAACGTTATCCTACACATTTTGGCGTGTGTGGCCTAAACCAGTAACTTTAGGGGACTGTCCTCACTAGCAAAATACATGATTTCTCATAGACCTGCTCCAGTGGTGACATCATTTGTATGTGTTTATCATGGCGGAGCTCTGCTGGATGACTCAGCAGAATTACTACACAGACCAAACCTTATTTGTTTGAATCTTATTCCCTTTCAAATTGAATAAAATAACTGCTCTTCTTGCAGCCAAGGATGTTTTGACAAATGTCATCTTGTAGTGACATAGTGTCCTTAAATAGTTAAATCCCCCTGGCCCCACTACCCATGGTACAACAGACCCTGGCCCTTACCCTGGGGACTACTGGCCCCCTGCTCCCGGGTCGTCTTGACCTTGGTATCATAAAAACTGACATGGAAAATGACAGAATTCCCATTTCTCATGTCCCGCCCCTGGCATAAACATCTGATGACGTCAAGTTAAACTTATGGTCATTCTCGGGCAATGACGACACATTAGTACATGTTAGTGTAGGTGGGGGCACAGGCTGAACAATCCTAACAACAAGACACTTTTACTCCTCTCTCTCCATGATTAATAACAACCTTTAAGGGCTGAATACTGATTAAATATGCTATACCCATTGTCATCATAATGCATGGATGCAGCCCGGAGGAGTGTACATGCCAGTGCTGCATTCATGCATCAGGAGTGTATCAACCCTGTAGGGTCTGCATGATGATTGAATGCTGTCCTAGAAAGAAGACTCAGTAGGGCTGCATTCATGTATAGTGACAACAAATGGCACAGTGCATTAAAGCACAGTAGTGGCCTCAAAGGGTTAACCCAAAAGTCATATTTAATTGGATCTGTACAAGGGTTAAAAGTAATTACTATCGTTCGAGTCGGACCTGGTTTGTTAACTTAAAGATGCATTAACAAAGTTTTGATGTCAGGCCACTGTTGGCCGATTTCTCGTACAATGTGATTATCTGAAAACACTTTGAAAAGCTGGTTTTATAAAACTATTTGCATTTGTTTTGTGTTTACTTCTTGGAGTGGTCCTTATAAAGTAACGCTAACGGCCTTAAATACACAATGTACGAATGTAGTAATGGTGAGTTGTTGTCAGGGCTGAATTCATGCATTATGATGAAAAAGAGCATATTTCATTGAAGCATTATAGGAGTAGATATTAATGTTTCATAGTGGCCCACACCTAACACTGGGGGCCCTGGAATGGATAAAGTTAAAGCACTAACACTATAATATATTACAAATTTCTTTCTATAGATAGCCCTCTTTCAGCGATTATAATGCTTGTATGCAGTGTGCTGTGCTTGTATGCCGTGGAGACAAATTATAAATCATATAACGATAATGGTTATCAAAATAACCTTATTCAATTTCTGCCTAGTTTGATTAAATTAATGATGTAAAATCATGAAGTGATTGTCTCATATTACAGCACTCAACATTATCTTTTTCACTATTGTGACATTTTTTAAGAATCCTACAGAAATGTCACAGGCCACCAGAATCTTGTGTCTGGGAAAGTCAACATTACAGATGCATGTCTCATTTTTTTTAATGCGTCTCTGTATTTGGCTGAATTTCATTCTAAGTGCATCAATTTTGTCGATATCTCACTTCTTTTTACCATATTGACCCTTGAAGAGCAGCATAGTATTCTTATGCACTATGTCCCTATGCACCATGATGCATGACTACAGTGCTTGATTCATGCATCATGCATACCTCATGGGATTGATACACTCCTGAAAAGTCAATATGAAACACCAAAGCAACTTGCCTGCGCTGCTTTAGTGTATCTTGATGATAAATGTTGCCTGAAAAAAAGTACCAGATGATTCCTGTCACTTTTCTAGAAACCGACGCTGAACCTTTTTCTCATGGAACACGGTTTCGGCATGATGTGCCTCACTGTGGCACTCACAGTGGTTGTTGCAGACAGCTACAGCTCTCACCAAAAACCAGCTCTTAACCCGATGAGGGCCACATAGTGCGTTACCTCACAAGTGATGCATTCAGTCTTCATAATGACCAAGTTATGAGGGTGATACACTGCTCTGGAAGGGTCAGCATGAATGCAGCACTGGTAAGTTCTCACTTAGGATCTAATTCATAGGAAGAATTGTAATTCACACCAAATGTGAACACTCAGAGTGTGAAAGATGCAACACCTGCCATTTTATGAGGATGATACTGTAGGGGCTTAGTAGTCCCCGCACCTGAGTGGTAGGCCTGCAGGGGTGGCCTGCTCAGGTAGTCACTGCGCCCCTCCCATACCGATCCAGTAACGTGAGACATGGTCTATCTGATAGGACATGGGGATGTAGCTCAGTTGTAGAGCAGTAACTTGGCAAGCGGAAGGCCCCGGGTTCGAGTCCCGGTGTCTCCGAAAACGTCATTTCCGGAGAAACCGTGTCCCTCACAATACTGCACTTTACCCTGATGGAGGTAGACAATCAATATAAAGTAAATGATGTAAACTAAATGGGCTTGGAGTGTCGATTGATGAGCCATTAGTCCACTTATATCTGTATTTGGTGAACCCTCCCCAAGAGCAAATAATCCCTGAATGAGCCTCAGAGGAAAATGACACCATGAATTACAACACAATTTATAACCTTCCCCATTTCAACTTATATCATCTTCAGACTATGCATTAGATGCAAGTGCTGTATTTATGAACAGCAATGGAAGTGTAGTATGGCCCTTAAGGGGTTAAGGTGTTGTGATATTAGCCCCTGAAATAATGGAGGTCAAGGTATGCTTTGTGTAGAAAAGGATGTGAGGGAGGGCTTAAAAGGCATTGTCTTATCGAATAAATTAAATGACAGTTCCATGATATATACCTCAAATGAAAGGGGGATGTTATTGTGTTGTGTTTACAATGAGACCAATGCTGTATTTTACATTATTCATCAACAATTATGCAACTATCAATACACTATGATAACTGCATTTAGTTCCTCTCATCCATCTTTTTTTTTAATATGTCTTGGGATTTTTCTGAGGCTTTGTTTTGCTTAGGAAAGGGTTGGGTGGAATAATTACAACAGAAATTGTATACTGCTACAGAAACATTGCTGCAGACCTATTAATTATACAGCAAAAAGTGCTGTAATACCACCTATAGCAAAACGCAAATTGTGCTGTTTAAATACAGTAAATTTTTACAGTGCATTGCAACTGCTGAAGAGCTTTTACCCTTTCCTGTCAGTGGTGTCCAGTTGCCATTTCAGGGTCACCTCAATCATTCATCTTGACAAATCGTGTGGTCCTTGAAGTATTTAAACGTGCCACACAGGCCTTCAGACACAAAAACCGTCCGTACATTGTGCTGTGCACTGCATGACGCATGTTATTCTGACACCAAACACGACACCTTTGTCACCTGGATACACTATTTGTGTGCCGTCCAACCGGCAGACGAGGACAGGCGGGGCCTCCCTGTTGTTACTTTTTGGAAAAACTGGACAAAATTGAACATTTTCCAACCACAATGCACTCAGAGGGGCATCCCCGTTTCTGGCCTCAATGTATGCAAATACTGTGACAGTACTTTTTTTTGCTGGGTGTATATTTTCGCTATTTTCGCTGAAATGAAAGATCTGCAAAATTTTTATTTGCTTAAGTATTGAATAAATACCCGCAAATTTGCTAATTTTCACTGGATATAAAATCAATGATATATTTTACAGAATCATATTACAAATTAAGTTCATTTATGGATGGCACAATGTGACTGTTCAGGTAGTTTGATGTCCAGTGGGGCTGTTTTGGGCAAACCAGAATATCACAAGATTGAAACTTTTTCACTCATTTTGAACAGAAATGTAGAATGCTGCTTGTCCAATAAAGCAATGTGAACTTGTGGTTACCTCATTCACCAAAATAGTCATTCTCTCAACACAAACTATGGATTAAATACAATCATATAGCAAATACTAATATGATAAACAATGGCTATAGATGGTTGTATTACAAGCTGTCATGTATGCAATGCATTGAGAGTATGTTTGGGACACATATAGATTGTAATAGTTTAACCAGAATAGATACATGTAAACATGTATGACACGATGTGTGTGTCATTTGGACAATATCAGTTCTTTTTACTAATATTCAGATAATCACAGTGTATAAACCCTTGAAGGATGTCGCAGTGCTTTGATGCATTATAACGTTTTTGTCATTATGATTGATGAATGCAGCCTCCCCAACAGCCCTGATACATTCCAGAAAGGTCTGCCTCATGCATCAACAAGCGCTGTGCATCTTTAAAGGGTTACCATACTACATAGTAGGAGAGGGTGGTCAGATAACACTGTCATAATAATCAAAGTATCAATTTACTCATTGAATTGTTCATTTTTTATTCCTTATTTCTTAATTCAAAAGTTTGTCATATTTTTAATATGACAACACCATGTAATGTATCCTGCATGTAGAGAGTTAGCCCTTCAAGGGCCGAACAGTGCTCTACGGGTTGCGCTTTGCCCTTTGTACCCTTTGTACTTTTGGTACATGAATACTTGCCAGAGCTATATTCATACATGTTGGAGATCCCTCAAAGTGTATCAAGCCCATAGGATCAGCATACTTGCCAGGATCAATTCTCCCAGGTCGTCTTGGCCCTGGTAACATAAACATTTGTAAAAGACAGAGTTGCCACTTTTCATGTCCCGCCCCCGCCACCGACACCCGATGATGTCATGTTGAACTTATTGTTATTGACAGGCAATGTCATGGTAGTATACGTCAGTGTAGGCGGGGCACAGGCTGCACACTCCTTACAATAAATCTGTTTTACTGCTCTCTCTCCATGATTAATAACGACCTTTAAGGGCTAAATACTGATTAAACATGTTATGCCCATTGTCATCATGATGCATGGATGCAGCTCGGAGGAGTCTACATGCCAGGGCTGCATTCATGCATTAGGAGTGTACCAACCCTGTAGCATAAGCATGATGCATGAACGATATCCTACCAAGAAGACTCAGTAGGGCTGCATTCATCTATAGTTACAATAAATGACACAATGCATTAAAGCACTATATGGTCCTTACAGTTTAGTCCAAACACAAAAGTTTACCAGCTTTTTCATCTTCAATTGGATCTGTACAAGGGTTAAGGGTAATTACTATTGTTTGGGTCGGATCTGATTTGTTAACATAAAGTTGCATTAACAAAGTTTTAATGTCAGGCCACTGGTGGGCGATTTCTTGTGGGATTTGATTATCTGAAAACATTTGGAAAAGCAACGTTTGAAACTATGAGGTTTTATAAAACTATTCGCATTTGTAATGTTTACTTCGGGTAGCAGTCCCTAAATGTCCTTATGTCCTTAACACTAACCTGCTTAAATGCAGTAAGGTTGAGTTGTTCTCCAGGGCACGTTTTATACTAGTCTGTATCTTGCACTGTAGGCCCAGAGTAGATATTTTACTGTCCTTGAAGAGAAAAACATGGGTATTCACCGAATGATAGGCTTCCCTTATTTACTCTTTTTACGACATATCACATCACTATATCGTTATATTTTCCTAGAATTTGTCTCATCCACAAAACAATAAAGGACTTATGCAAGTCTACAGTCTGGGTATGTTCTCACCTGGCCTTGACCTTGCCCCAGTACTAGGACCAATGACAGGCCTAGATTCTGGACACACCTTAGTAACTCATAAACACCTACCTGGATATCTTTGTCCTGGTGGTGTCACATGGTACAGAAGAAGTTGTGGAGGTGAATCTCACCCTGGTCTGTGTCATACTTTCGGTCTAGGAACAGGGACGCCCACACCTGTCCTCATCTGCCGGTCCCCTTGGACGGCATCCACATGAACTTGATTTCTATTATGATTCTGCCATTGACTCCCGCACTATATATATAGCCATTAAAGGGCTATTGCATATTGCCATTTTGTCTTCACAAGGCATCAATGCACCCCTAGCCTGTGTTGTATTGATGCATCAAATACATTCCCACAGGCCGGTGCATTTGTGCATCATGACGTTAAACAAGCAAGAAGTCCCCAGGAATCATGCTTTCCTTGTAACTGTTGTCAATGAAAACAAATTACTGTATTAAAACCAACTTAATCAATTTCTGCCCAGCCTACCCTTGCAAAAGAGAAATATAATAGGACTTTCAAGAAATGATTGTTCAAAATTACAATACTCTTATTACATTATTCACTATTGTCTCACTTTTTAGGAATCCCACAGAAATGTCACGGGCCACCACAGTCTCATATCTGGGATGTCTACATTACTGAAGCATTGTCTCCTTTTTAATGTTTCTCTTGAAAAAGGTTTGCCTCCTTTTATGGTTTGATTTTACTCTAGATGCGTTGATTCCAGACGGGCAAAACTTGCCCATGCTGCATTGGTGCATCTCAACAACAAATGTTGTGGTTATCCAAAAAGAGAAAAAGAACGGAATGACTTTTTATTCCTGACTTTTTTCTCTCACTGATGTTCAACCATCTTATAATGATGCCAATGCCCGAGTGTAGAGAAGTGATGAGGTAGCACTGCCGAGAGCTCTGTTCCCACATTGATTACACCTTCAAGTGATGGAGCTCTTTGAGTCTCTCTTGTTGATCGGAATACATAATGTGTTTCTCTATTTATGTCTGTCAATGAATTTGCTAGTGATCCTCCTGTTACAATGAAAAAGCAAGTTACACTGAGCTAATTATGCATTCCTGAGGCAGCCATTGTCGTCTGACATTGTCTTGGATTTCTGATTATCCTCAGAATGGCAGCCTTAAAGCAGCGTCTATTAGACAACAGGAGGCAAGGATAGTAAACCTCAGTGTTATCATATGTCAAGTGTTTTCAGTTTCTATTCATCAGCCTGAGGGCGAAATTATTGCAAGTTGTACACGGGAAAATCCATGTGCGGCAATGTTTGTTGCTGCAATTCGAGACGCTGTCACATAGCAATGTGGGAGCGCTGGACGGATCCTCTGAAACATGGTGGTGAGGCCTACACAAGTTGTGTTCAGATAACCCGACCTCGCCAAGCTTTTGGACATCCTCTAAAGATCTAAAGAATGCTGCTGAGAAGAAAAAAGTATTGCATATTACACTGAAATCATTCGTTAACCTTTAAGAGGCTTTAAAGTACCATGACCTTTGTTGTCATGATTAGTAACATCATGCCAACCATAGCTGGTTGATGAATAGCCAGAAGTGTCTTCATGATGCATGAATCCCCTAGTCTGTATACATGTAGGCATGACAGCAAATGGCATAATGGTATATCCTATAAGTATAAAAATTAACACGACGACACAGCCCTTTTGCTAAAAATCAACATGGCGACATTGTCAAAAATGAGGGGCCCCATGTAGAGGCACTTAGAGCATTAAAGCACTCGGCAGCCCTTAGAGGATAAGTCACCACGTACAGAGATGACATTCGCTACCCTCAGCTTCTTCAACCTTTGATAAAACCTATTACAGATGATGAGTTTCCATGACGTGCACATATTGCGGCTTAATGTCACGGATACATCAGAAGGTTATGTCTGATAACGCCCACCTGTAACTGATGTAAAACCTGCCCCATCCCCTCTACATGCAACAGCTCAATTACTACAACTGTAGTATCTACACACAGAAAAGTAATGGAGTCAACTGTGTCTCCCACCTGGCTTTGGCAAAAATCCCACAGAATTCACAGAAAGGTGACCCTTGGTGAGAGGGATTTTGGGGAAAAGTGACCCTTGGTGAGAGGGATTTTGGTGAAAAGTGACCCTTGGTGAGAGGGATTTTGGTGAAACAAGGACCCTTGGTGAGAGCCAAAAAAAACTTGTTGTTTTGATAACTAACCGCTCCCCCAGCCTAACTTATAACCAGCATTTCCCTCCCTATGTACCATGGCCAGAAATGCTTGGTGGCTAGCACGTTCGCCTCACACACCAAAGGTCCCCAGATCAAACCTGGGTCGAAACGTACGATTTTTAAAGTGCGTATATATATGTAAAATAACGTCCCTAGAATTATTTTAACGAATAAGTAAGTAAAATCCAACTTCTACCTTTATGATAAAAAAATATATATTAAAAAAATTGATTTTAGGAGAAGTTAGAACAAAAAGTGTAAAAGTTGCTGTATCTCTGTTAATATAAGAGCTAGAGGGCTGAGAATGTGCCTATAGATGTCTTGTTTTATCCCCTTCTTCAGTATGGCCGGATTGGCAAGGCGCGTAGAGGCTTCGGCTTCTAGCCTTGGGGTCCCGAGTTCAAATCGCCATGAAACTGCAGATTTTATGGGTGATGAAATTTTGGAATTGTCAGTACCACCGGAAGAGTGTCGATATCCACCAGAAGAGTGCCGATATCAGTAGATATATCAGCACGGGGATATCACGTAAAAAGGATGATGAGTTGCCCGATTGTATAATAACAACAATTGCTCCCTGCGGCCGGTGGGCAGATATTTTTACATGATCGCGCTTTTAAATATTGAACACATTTCTGTACATTTAACAACACAATATCCATCACCCAGAATGGAGACAAGCATAAAGAGCACTTTGCGATTTGTGATTTTATCCGACCGTTCATATTCAATTGAAAGGAGTGTTAGCATTGTATCATATCTACTCTCGTTATTGATGTTTTTTTAATGGATTCAGGCTTTTTCAATCACTTCACATAGAGGTTGGATTTTGGAAAGAATTTGCGGCATTGAATACACTACTTCAATAGGTCTATGCAATACCCAGTGAATTGACAAACATTAATTATTTAAAACTAACTTCTCAAATCAGCTACGATAATGAAAATCTACTATTTAGATGGGGAAGAAAAGAGCTGGTTAGAGGAGGGAGAACCTCATACTGTAAGATTTCTGCAGGTCTCAGATAGGGAATCCCGGGGTCACTGAGTACATCCTTTCTGAAGAAGAACTCTGCAGTAAATACTAGGTGAGTTCTGAGTTCTGGGTGGTCAAAATAGTTTGGAAAATCTGCTAAAATTCTGTAAAAAATCACAAATGACCCTCAGCATATCCTGATTGAGATGGCACCTCAAGATATATGATTATTGCAGGGATAGGAGTAGTATTGTATGTATCGGAACGGGACTATAGTTAAGTACTGTTTATTACTCAATCGACCTGCAGCCAATCAGAGGCCTCCCTTTTGGCGGGAAATTCAAAAGCAGCCAATGAGAGGCCTCCCTTTTGGCGGGAAATTCAAATAGGTCACGTGACCGGAAGTGACCTACTTCCGGTCACGTGACCTTTGGGCGGGAAATTCAAATAGGTCACGTGACCGGAAGTGACCTACTTAAGAGGGTCACGTGACCACCATGTTGGCGGGAAATTCAAATAGGTCACGTGACGGGAAGTGACCTACTTAAGGGGGTCACGTGACTACTAGGTTGGCTTTCAAAATAAGTCACTTGAGATTTTGATGGATAAATAAATTTAAAAAAAGAAAAAAAAAAGCAAGCTGAAAAAGCTTGCTAAAAAATAATTTAAAAATACGGCTCTTTTTTTCTAGGAGGGGGGGAGAGGGGCACTCTGGGGGGCACTCTTTAAGATGCATGGGGGGGAGGGGGGGAGGGGGGGAGGGGCAGGGTTTTTTAAGAGTGAGACTCGCTTCTCTGCCCTCTCTAAAAGAGAGGGCAGAGAGGCGAGTCTACTTACAATGAAAGGTATCATGATCGCGTTTATGATGATGTGCATCTCTTGCTGGCTAGACTTTCAAGTAAATTTGCTAAAGTCCAGCCCGTTATTGAATGTCCGGCCTAGCCTGACCCTCAGTAGAACAGTCCTTGACCCATCTATTATAGTCTAGCAGCGCCTGACCCTTGTATGAGAGTAGTATTGGCGACATTGGCTGACTCTGATATTTACCTGTGTGTACGGAGAGAGGAGAGGGTTCACAGCCACAGCTCTCTTAAGGCAAAGCTTGCGCTTATAGAGCACTACTAGTGGAGGTCTGGATAAGGAAGCTATGGCGGTTGTCTTCAAAAAAAATAAAAAATAGCCATGGCACATGTCGATGTCGCTTAATTATGCTCATATCTCATGTCGATTTTAAGAATTGCTCATGTCACCTGTCACTATGTTTTTCAAGCTTCATGTCAAATGTCACTAGACCTCATGTCGAATGTCGATTCTAAGAAACAGATATGTCACCATCTCGAATTTAGCGGTCCACATTGCTGCTGCTGATTTGCTGTTGCTGCTGCTGTCGGTGCTGCTGCTTGTGCTGCTCGTGCAGCTGCTGCAGCTGCTGACAGCTGCTGCTGCTTGTACTGCTCGTGCAGCTGCTGCAGTTGCTGACGATGTCACGGATGCTGTTGACAGATGCTGCTGCTTGTGCTACTCGTGCAGCAGCTGCTGCTGCTGCTGCTGCTGACGATGTCACGGATGCTGCTGACAGATGCTGCTGCTTGTGCTGCTTGTGCAGCTGCTGCAGCAGCTGCTGCTTGTGCTGATCGTGCTGCTGCTGCTGACGATGTCACGGATGCTGCTGACAGATGCTGCTGCTTGTGCTGCACGAGACCGAGTAGCCGCTATTACTAATGCTACTAATACTAGTATGAGAAAATACATTTAGTCAGTCGACTAAATCAAGGAGGTTTTCTGACTTCAGTGGATCGTTTAGCCATCGGCCACAGGCAAAACTTGAAACCATTTTATACATGGGACAATTGGCAGAGTCGAAACATGTTGGTACGATGGGGTCGATCATGTTCATCATCAGTTCAGGCAAAGGAAGTGTGTCGACAGCACGCGAAAACTTCATGTCCGGATGTTTCAACACAACACTTTTTATCACACTCACACAGCTGCTTTGAAGAGTGAATCCTTGACCAAACTTGAGCTTTTCCAACACAGCTTTGGCCTCCTTCTGTGCAGTAAGGGATCTCTCTTTCGGGGTCATCGCAGTGCTGGCTAGCATGTCCTCAAAGTCTTTAACATAATGTTCCAACGGGCTACAAATGATGTACTCCAGATCATCGTCCGCATATGTCGTCTCCTCGCACCATACTTCTTTTGTTTCGAATTCCGTCATTTTCTGAACAATCTCCTCGTGAGTGCGTTGCATATATCGAAGCTTCTTCAAAGACCAGATAACTTGTATGCCGAACGCTGAAAAACCTGAAGGAATTTCACCACTACAGTCACGCCAACTATACGGAGCTAAGAAAAATAGCTCCAACAAAATTTTCTCCCTCTGTCCAAATGAAACTACTTCCGTTCCGATGAAGTTGAAGCATGCTTCTATCCATTGCTCCTTGGTGACGTCCTTCCAATGTTTCTTTACCTCACATGCATCATAGGGCACTGTTTCTCTTCTTGCTTCTAGTGGGAGTTGCTTTTTCTTTCTTGGACTCATTTGGAGAGTTTCGATGCTCTGTAGCGTCGACACTTCGATAAGAAAAGAAGCTGTAAAGGTAGAAATAACCCTCATAACATGCTGAGCGAGCGTGGAGTGGACGATGCTATGATGATGAAGGGCGAGTCGAGAAAGTGTGATGAGTGAGAGCAGCGTTTCACTCCTTATGTACCCTGTCCTAGATAATCCTCTTAAACAGCTGAAAAGACTCTCTCAGTACAGAGTCTCTACTCAATTAAGTGATCTGTTAAGTAAGTTTTCACATGCTACTTGACTACTGCAGGGGGGTTTAGACTTAAGCAGCTTAGTGCACACACGTGTCTGTTAGAAAGCTACCTGCACACCTGCCTTCCTTTTTTCACTAGTATTTACCCCTTGCCGACTAATAAGGCACCTATACACGTGTCAGCCTCCTTATATACGTCATTCTTCCTCTCGAGAGGAAGAAGCGTGTCTCTTCGTTTTTTTGTTTAAGAAGTGAGGGTCTTTAAGATCACGTGCCTGGAAGCGACTTGATGAAGCAAGTGACTAGAAGCGACGACGTCACATGCTTTTAATGAGGTGATCAGCTGTGACTGGCGGCGGCGGCGGCGGTGGCAGCGGCGGTGGTGCTGGTGGTGGTGGTAGTAGACGTTACTGTGGTCAAAGGTGATATGGTTTTTTTCCAACAGAAATCAGAGCTTTTATACAGAGGGAGTTTAATCCTATTTCTAACAGCACCCCAGCTGTCCAGCAGCCGCTCCGCTCCGTAAGAGCTTCTTAAGAGCTTAGATGACGAGGGGCGTGTCATCATCATCTTTGGTGGCCAGCTGAAAATGGTGTTTTTTCTTTATCCATTAGCCTTACCTCCTACTCCCTACCTGAGGACGACTCTCTCCCCCTTTAGCATTCATTGTAACAAACGTCAGAGGGCAGGTGAAAATCTGATTTTCATGCACAGCCTTAGTCAGCTGTCACTCCTATTGAACTAGCTAGCCGCCGCCGGCCGGTCTACTCACCCCAGCTGTCCAGCAGCCGCTCCGCTCCGTAAGAGCTTCTTAAGAGCTTAGATGCCGAGGGGTATGTCATCGCCATCTGTGGTGGCCAGCTGAAAATGGTGTTTTTTTTCCTTATCCATTAGCCTTACCTCCTACCCCCTACCTGAGGACAACTCTCTCCCCCTTTGGCATTCATTGTAACAAACGTCAGAGGTCAGGTGAAAATCGGATTTTCATGCACAGCCATAGTCAGCTGTCACCCCTATTGAACTAGCCGGCCGCCGCCGGCCAGTCTACTCACCACGGCAGGAGGCGGTGATTTTTTTTTGTTTTACACTTAAGTCGCTCACCACATGCACACGACTCTACTCACAGACAGACACCCCCGTCTTAGGGGGTCCTGCTTCACACTACACGCCTCCTGTAGTTTTTTTGTATACACACTCTAAGCTCATGACTGCTTAATCCTTTATACAGCTAATGCGCGTTGAATTAGTACAGTCGGTACACCGCCCGCTCATGGCAGTCCATCTCTCAAAAAAAAAGAGGGAGGGGGGGAAAGAGATCCAGCTGAAAACGTCATGACTTATGTCTTTTGTTTCTCTTTGGGAATGTCCGCCGGTCAGCTGGCGGCAGCAACTGCTTAATCCTTTATACAGCTAACGCACGTTGAATTGCTGAACAAGGCAGTAAGTAGCTTAGCTCGTGTCAGTCGATCTCTCAAAGGGGAGGGGGAAAGGGATCCAGCTGAAAACGTCATGCCTTATGACTTTTTGTTTCTCTTTGTGAATGGTCACCGGTCAGCCGGCGGCAGCTGAAGAGAGCTGTAAGTAGCTTAGCTCTAGAAGCGAGAAGGAGTATATAAGAGGCCTGGAAACACCCGTTCACTCACTCAGTCTTTTGCTGCTCTCTACAGGCACCACCATGAGCAAAACACAACAACTACTGTCGTCCAAGGATCTAATCGAGTTCAAGAACAAGAAGAATACGCAGAACGGTGATCGTTTACTGTCAGCGTCTCCTCTTGCTACTGAAATTGAGACTACCGCCGCAACCGCTTGGTCTTATCACCCTCCCGCTGTAGCGAGCGCACACAGCAGTAGTAGCGACGTTGTTACACTCGCGACGGTTGTTGCTGCTGAGCACGCTGCTGCTGCTACTGCTGCGCCTGCTGCGGCTGCTAGTGATCCTCGTGCTGCTAGTGCTGCTGCTACTGCTGCTGCTGCTGCTGTTGCTGCTGCCGCGCCTGTTACTGCTGTGCCTGCTGCTGCTGCTGCTGCTGCTGCTGCTGCTGCCGCGCCTGTTACTGCTGCGCTTGCTGAGGCGGCTGTGCTTGCTGCTGCTGTGCCTGCTACTGCTGCGCCTGCTACTGCTGCACTTGCTAGCGCTGCGCTTGCTCCTGCTGCTGCTGCTGCTGCTGCTGCTGCTGCTGCTACTGCTGCTGCTGCTACACCTCTTGCTGCGACTACCGCTACTAGTACTGACACGCAGTACGTTGCACAGAACCTCTCCACCGCTTCATCAACCGACGCCATCAACGCTGCTCGCGCTGAGACTTACAGCTATTCGGACACTCAGCCCCAGCAGCGCGTAGTAGACATACATGTCCTAAAGCAACAGGGTGAAACAGAGAACGACGCTGACGACGAGGCGTACGAGGAACCCGAAGGGTCACGGGCGCACAGTCCGTTTTTCGACCTCATTTCCACTGGTAGTGCGTCCGGTCCGTGGCGACTGCCCTCACCAATACCTTACGAAGTCATGTGGTTGCCCTGTTCCGACAACGAGTCGTCTGATACCAGCGCAGACGCTGCTCCTGTTATTGGTTCTGCTGCAGTAGTACCTGTATCATCATACTTCAAAGCAGAGCCGTTAGGATACTTGTCAGACGCTATGCTACTGAAAATAAGTGGTAAGTTGCCGACATCAGATTACATACGGTTAGGTTCATTCCTTGAAGTGAACTTGAAGGATATGGGATATCTCAGTTGTGAGACAAGTGTCATAACTCAAGCTAGAGAAATGTTCACTACTTGGTACCAGAAAAGTTGTACTAGTAGGTGGAAGGACCTAGCCGCCGCCTTGGAAGAATCTTACCGTATGGACCTCATCAAATTCTCACGTGAGTACATGGACAAGCATGACATGTGGGATGGCTTAGAGAGTGGAGACATGGAGTGGAAAGTGCAGAAATATTTCTCTCTTTTAGCTGAGCTCTGCCCTAGAGACTGGAAGACCATAGGGATCTACTTAGGGTTGACTTCTCATGAAGTAACTTCCATCTCTCAACCTGTGCCTTCTGACAGGACTGTGAAGAACCCTGTCTATGAAGTGCTGAAAGCTTGGAAGTACAACGAGACGTCTGAGCCTATGGCTCTGATGAAAGTGTTGGAAGACTACATGGGACGCGGCGACGTCGCAATGTATGTTCAAGGGTTGTATGCAGCTGTACCCAAAGAAATAAAAGTGAGCTGTGACACTCCAGTGTTGACGACTCTCGTCTGATCCCTGCAGTAAGATGGACATCTGTTGAAATCGATCCTACACTACAGACGTCTTTCACTATGCTAATAGCATCGTGTGGTAAGAGGCGTCTAGTATTCGAAGTGATAAACAACGTTTATTTTTTTAATATTTGGTAAATAAGTGAAAAAACAAAAAAAAAGAAAAACATGCCGCAGGACGTTTGCGAAAAGTGTTTCAAAATTTTTAAAAGACCGTACAATCACGAGTGACCCGTAGAAAAATGAAGAACGATACCTAAGTTTTGCCCTCTATGCAGCAATGTCGGCTAGCGTCGCATACGACTTTCCGGGGTAGGAGGGGCAGCGTACGTCAGAGAATCCGACGCAGATTCCGACCCCTTGTTAGACCGAGTTTAAAATCACATAAACGAGAACGCCAAAGTCATCGAGAAAGCTGTGCTAGAAGTTTACCGACCAACCTTAGCGAAGTTACATGTTGCGATAGGTGAAGCTCTCCTGCTAGAGGAAGCGACATTCACCCCTTCTCCAGGCGGCTTCGCTGCAGCTCACACCAGACAACCGTTAGTTCAACTGAAGAAGCGGCTTCTGAGATACATCCGTCAAGCTCCAGTCGTACGCTTCAACTCGGAGAGTTACGACTTGAACCTGATCAAAAAATACGCCTTCACTCGTTATTTGCCTCCGGAGACCGAAGAAACCAACAATTCAGCGTCATAAAGAGAAGCAATCAATAGTTGACGTAGTAGTCAACTTTTTTAGCACTTGGTTACAGCTACGCGAATTATTTGCGAGCTTTCACTACAAACGAAGAGAAAAGTTGCTTTACTTACGAATGGATGACGTATACCAAGAAACTAGTAAACAAAAAACCCCTGCCACCGAGATCGACTTTTGACAGCGAACTGACGGGCGTCAAAATGGCCGAAATCCGACTACGCCACATGTCAGAAAGTTTAGTATGACAAGAAGAAGCAAACTATGACAGATTACTTGATCCACTACAACAACGAAGACGTCAAATCTTTCATAGAAGCTTTTTGAAAAAATCACGCTATTTTTTTCCAACATAGCAGCATTGTCATGTTGAAAGACGCCATCTCTCTCGCCAGTTTGACTTTACAAGACCTCTTCCAAAAACCCTATAAGCTGTGTTCACAACGTTCCCTCCGTTCGACGCCGTCCTCCACGCTCTGATCAAAGAAAATGTAGTCAGTGGTCCTTCCATCATCTTCCATAGATTTCACGAGAAAGAGTGTATAGGTGTCTTATAAGTCGGCAGAGGGTGAATACTAGTGAAAAAAAGGAAGGCGCGTGTGCAAGTAGCTTTTTCTAACAGACATGTGTGTGAACTAAGCTGCTTAAGTCTAAACCCACCTGCGGTAGAAGCTCTGTACTTAGAGAGTCTTTTCAGCCGTTTAAGAGGCTTATCTAGGACAGGGTACATAAGGAGTGAAACGCCGCTGTCACCAGTCACACTTTCTCCACCCGCCCTTCATCTTCGTAGCATCGTCCACTCTACGCTCGCTCAGCACGTTACGATGGTTAGTTCTGCTATTTTCTTTGTTTATGAAAGTGTTGACGCTACAGAGCATCGAAACCCTCTCGAAATGAGTCCAAGAAAGAAAAAGCAACTCCCACTTGAAGCAAGAAGAGAAACGGTGCCCTATGATGCATGTGAGGTAAAGAAACATTGGAAGGACGTCACCAAGGAGCAATGGATAGAAGCATGCTTCAACTTCATCGGAACAGTAGTTTCATTTGGACAGAGGGAGAAGATTTTGTTAGAGCTATTTTTCTTAGCTCCGTATACTTGGCCTGACTGTGGTGAAATTCCTTCAAGTTTGTCAGTCTTCGCCATACAAGTTATCAACTCCTTGAAGGAGCTTCGATATATGCAAGGCACTCAGGAGGAGATTGTCAGGAAAATGACGGAATTCGAAACAGGCGAAGACACAATATGGTGCGAGGAGACGACATATGCGGACGATGATCTGGAGTCCATCATTTGTAGTCCGTTGGAACATTATGTTAAAGACTTTGAGGACATGCTAGACAGCACTGAGATGAACCCGAAAGAGAGATCCCTTACTGCACAGAAAGAGGCCAAAGCTGTGTTGGAAAAGCACAAGTTTGGTCAAGGATTCACTCTTCAAAGCAGCTGTGTGAGTGTGATAAAAAGTCTTGTGTTGAAACATTCAGACATGAAGTTTTCGCGTGCTGTCGACACACTTCCTTTGCCTGAACTGATGATGAACATGATCGACCCTATGGTACCAACACGTTTCGACTCTGCCAATTGTCCCATGTATAAAATGGTTTCAAGTTTTGCCCGTGGCCGATGGCTAAACGATCCACTGAAGTCAGAAAACCTCCTTGATTTAATCAATTGACTAAATGTATTTTCTCATACTAGTATTAGTAGCATTAGTAATAGCGGCATCCGTGACATCGTCAGCAGCAGCAGCAGCAGCTGCACAAGCAAAAGACAAACGCCGTAGTCTCCTCATCCAGACCTCCGCTAGTAGCGCTCTATAAGCGCAAGCAGTGGCTGTGAACCCCCTCCTCCCGCCGTACACACGGGTAAATATCAGAGTCGGCCAATGTCGCCAATACTACTCTCATACAAGGGTCAGGCGCTGCTGACCTATAATAGATGAGTCAAGGACTATTCTACTGAGGGTCAGGCTACGCCGGAAATTCAATAACAAGCTGGACTTTGGCAAATTTGCTTGAAAGTCTGGCCAGCAAGAGTCCGGCATACTCTCCCAAGAGTTCAGCATTGCCAGACTATGGCATGAGGATTCCGCATGGTCAGACTTTCAAAAGCAAGTTTGCCAAACTCCAGCTTTTTATTGAATGTCCGGCGCAGCCTGACCCTCACTAGAATAGTCCTTGACCCATCTATTATAGGCCAGCCGTGCCTGACCTTTGTCTGAAGGTAGAATTAGCGCTATTGGGTGCCTCTGATGTTTGCCTGTGTGTAGTCAAACCTCGCCTGAGAGAGACATACTTCAGAAAGAAAAGAAAGCGGCGTGAGAAGGTGACGGGATCCCAAGTGTCAACCCTAAGACTTACATTTGCTACGATCAAATCAGCGGCACCGGTGAAAGAAAATCTCAAAAAAAAAGTGTACAGAAGTAGTCGTCTTCTTAAATGTTTTCGAAAACGAAAAACTCTCCTTGCGGTAAATATAAATTTCAAAAGTGGTACGAACCAAAAATGGCCACTTACACCATAGAGAAAGATGACGTGCGCTACTTGTATTATAAGCGTCGCGTGCATTCTAACGGTGTGACAACGAGTCCTTTAAAATATGAAAAAGTGTGTTATTGATTGATTGAGCGCATCTTTTCAAAAATAGAGTGTTATTAGAATTGAAAAAAAAGAAAATAAAAAAATAAAATAAAATTATTGTTGTGTTTATTTTCATACGTCTTCTTTTATTAGTAAGTAAAACAAATATAACAATTAACTAGCGTGTCCTCTTAAAGTGACACTTCCTCCGGTCGCTGCTGAATCGTCTAATTAAGGTATGTGTCGTCGTCACTTCTAGTCACGTGACTCATCAGGTCACTTCCGGTCGCGTGATCCTAAAATCGATCACTTCCTAAACAAAATTAAATTAAGAGACACATTTCTTCATGACCCAACCAATCAGAGGTCTCCATTTGACCAGAAGTAGGCCCCTCATTTGCATAAATGGGTCACTTCCGGTGTACCAGCCAATCAGAAGCCTCTAACTAAGTCAAAGTCACTTGACGTCACTTCCGGTATGCCCTTATATGTACATGTGAAGGTCACATGACGTCACTTCCGGTATGCCCTTATATGGGCGTGTGACGTCACATGACGTCACTTCCGGTATGCCCTTATATGGGCGTGTGACGTCACTTCCGGTCAAATGGAAGCCTCTGATTGGCTGAGTCATGACCTTGACCTCTAACTAGGTCAAGGTCACGTGACGTCACTTCCGGTATGCCCTTATATGGGCATGTGACGTCACTTCCGGTCAAATGGAGGCCTCTGATTGGCTGCATGTCGATTGAGTAATAAACAGTACTTAACTATAGTCCCGTTCCGATACATACTATACTACTGATAGGCCTATATTTCAATGTTTTTTTAGGTTCGGTCTGAAATCAATTTATTCACTGCATATACGGTCAATTATAGAGGCTCATTCATGTTAAGAAGCAGCATTTCAGATATCAGTGAAAAACAACCTGTTTTGATTTTTTATATAGTGTATAAAAGGTTTTCCTTTTAATTCCTATAAATTTGTTATCGCATGTTACATTAAACTAAAGTGAAAATTCATTTCCCTGTCTGGGACCTCCTCTGTGCTGTAACAATTTGTCTAGCGCTGCCATCTTGGATTACAGTCACCGGGACACATGACCGCTTTCCTGCCTCACTGTGAACAGGAACTGGGACATACGACCGCTTTCCTGCCTCTGTTTGAGGCATGATGCTGACTCGGGTACCTGACAACAGCTTAAATGCTGATCACCTACCATGATTAATATTGACCCGCGGGGGTTGCTGTGTCACTTGTTGATTTAAAAAATTAGGTCTTGTCCCTTGTCAAACAAGCTCAAGTCATTTCCCCTATCCTCCGCTTCCTTATTCTTTCGATCCCCTATCATTTTATTATTTTATTCTCCCGATCCCTTATTATTTGATTCCCTGATCTCCTAGTATTCTTTTCCCCCCATCCCCTATCATTCAATTCCCCCGAACCACTCCTATTATTCTATATATCTCCCGATCCCCCATGATTCTCTTCCCCCGATCCCCTTTTATTCAATTATCCCGATCTCCTATTATTCTATTCCCTGATCTCCTTTTATTCTGTTCTCCCAATCCCCTATTATTCTATTTGCTCGATGCCCTATTATTTTATCCCCCCAATCCCCTATTATTTTATCCCCGATCCTCTATCATTCAATTCCCCCAATCCCCCAGTATTCTATTCCCCCGATCCCCTATTATTCTATTACCTCGATTCCCTATTATTCTATTACCCCGATTCCCTATTATTCTATTCCCCCAATTCCATATTCCTCTATTCCCTTGATCTCCTATTATCTTATTCCCCCGTTCCCATATTAGTGACTATACGGGTAGCCAGAAATAACACCCTGTCGCCGTGTCGATTTTTAGCAAGGGGGCCGTGTCGCTGTGTCGATTTTTATCTTATACAAACTTCTCTATTTTTTTGTGTCCGTCGAATTTTAAACCCCCGTGTCGCACGTGTCGAATTTAATAAACCCCAGTGTCGCCGTGTCACGCGTGTCGAATTTTACCCATGTATAGTCACATATTATGCTATCTCCCCGATCCCCTATTTTTCTATTCTCCTGATCTCCTATTACTCTATATATCCCCCGATCCCCTTCTCTTCTATTCCATCAGTATTCTGCTGTACTTCCTCCCTCCCCTTTTCCCCCCACTGCATGAATATTGTCATTTAAGCACAGATTGAACTGCTTAAAGTGTGAATTTAATTTCAGAAAATGTCACTTTTGGCAGCTTTTATGTCATGACATGTACGTGGCATTTACTGAACTTAAAGCCGCTTAAAGAGTGGCTTTAAGCAATTAAGGGTTTGCATAAATGCCAATGTTCATGCAGTGTCCAATACCCTACTCCCCTATTTCCACTGCCCCCTAATACCCTATTCCACCATTATGCTATTCCTCTCTTCCCCAACTCCCCCAGTCCCCTTCTTCCTCATATATCCCCTATTCGCCTGTCCCCTCTCTCTCCACTCCCTGACTCATTCTCCGCCATCCCTCACTTAAATATCTACTGGCATATTGCCCTTGTACTTGAAAACAAGTTGGTCTGTATAAATTGGCAGTTGACAGGTGAGAGTGGACAGATGGAGATGTAGCCGGCACGTAACGCTCGGGGAAGCCCGAGCGTGCGTGGAGAGCGCATTGCCCGCCTGTGGTAGCTCAAGTACCGTAGCAGAGCAGTGAGAAGCAGCTAGCCCTGTGGTGTAGCGGTAGCATTCTCAACTCCAGAGCGGAGGGGCCGGGGTTCGATTCCCCGTGGGGCTGTCACGTTTTCCGCTGCCTGTTACACTGGTGCCGTGACCAGGATGGGACCCCCTGGGTTGGGTACTTGAGCGTGTTCAGCTTCGGCTAGGAGGTCCGTGGGACCTCCATTGACCTGGCAGAAGTCTGAGCGGTTTCAGCTTGTGCTATGTGTGCGTCCAAAGACACATGTTCAGGGCAGGTGACTGGCTTCGCCGGCTAATTCTAAGTAAGGGATAAGCTTTGATCACAGATTGCTGAGTAACATGTCTGTCCGCGGACCTAGCAAAAGTCTGAAGGGGAGTAATGTAGCGGGCACCTAACGCTCGGGGAAGCCCGAGCGTGCGTGGAGAGCGCATTGCCCGCCTGTGGTAGCTCAAGTACCGTAGCAGAGCAGTGAGAAGCAGCTAGCCCTGTGGTGTAGCGGTAGCATTCTCAACTCCGGAGCGGAGGGGCCGGGGTTCGATTCCCCGTGGGGCTGTCACGTTTTCCGCTGCCTGTTACAGAGATTTAGATTTTAAATTTCAGTTCTAGAAATTTTCAATTCTACTGCCTGCTGGGATTTTTATTGTTGAAAATTTGACAAAAAGAAAAGGAAAAATAAACATAAAAAGAACATATGTTGACCGGCAAAAACTGAACTTCTGGCCTTTCAAATATTACTCAATATACCTTCATTTGATACCCCAAATAGAATTTTCCATGCTTTTTTCCTGCTCTGCACCTTGGGAAATGTTGTGACCCGGCTCCCCCTGTAGGGCAGCCTTTTTCCCTTTTCCTCCATCGAAATATTTGCTGTAAAAGCCCAAAATCCAAGATTATCATGATGGGGTGGCCTTAGGGAGTGGTCATTATTTAACAACAGGGGGGGGTCGGTGGATTTGGAGGGGGGCCAAAAAACTTTGGACCCCTTGAAGGGGGGAAACCAAAAAAATTACACCCCTTTTTAAGTGAAAACGCCCGCACGGGATAGCTCTCCCAGGTGAGAGGACAAACGTTTAGAGCGTTATCTTAATCAGACTATTATGATGATCTTATTTGTCATAACTTTAATGGGGGGCTTTGCCCCCCAACCCCCTTTTTTTCTCTTTTTTTCTATTTCAAAATTAAATTCTTAAATTATCTTGATTCTTTTTCTTCTATTTCAATCCTATCTTAAACTATCTTAATGCCATCTCAAGACTTATCTTAGACTATCTTAAAAGTATTTTTTTGTATGGCTTTTCTTGTAAGCCAAGGGAATTTACTGACAGTGTCTCGACACAAAACACCGCTGCCCGATAATAAGACACTGATTTAATTTATCAAGATTTAAGATTAAGATAACGCTCTAAACATTTGTCCTCTCACCTGGGAGAGCTATCCCGTACAAGCAGCAGAATACCCTGTTAAGGTACAGAGTATCATTATTTTCAGTGTTTATTGGGTTAAAGGGTTTATTGGGTTAAATGGTTTGTGAACTCTCACTCAGTGGATAATTAATGGTGGCAACAGATGTAGCATCGAGGAACAATGATGGCTTGTCCATGGTTCTGTACACCCCATGATGCATGTTATATTCATTGACACAAAACACGACCCGTTTGTCACCAAGATAAATGCAACAACAGTGTTCACATTGAAACTGACCGTCATTTCCCGCCACACTGCCCTCAAAGGGAATCACGTCTATGACCTCCATGTCGGCATTGTGCTATAATATACTGGACATCAATGATACATCTGAGAGAACTACAGAACACATGTTACAAGCCCTTTGAATAACTCAATGAGTGTTCGGTGCATTTGCAGGTCACCACCAGAACAGGACAGTGCAATCTTGGTGCTTCATAACAATAAATCACAACTGAAGCATCCAATCAGGAACAAGAATAAGCAGGACCTCTCAGCCAATCAGCAATTAGAATCAGCAAGACCTCCTAGCCAATCAGAGATTAGAATCAGTAGCACCTCTCAGCCAATCAGCGATTAGAATCAGAAGGACCTCTCAGCCAATCAGCGATTAGAACCAGTAAGACCTCCTAGCCCATCAGAGATTAGAATCAGAAGGACCTCCTAGCCAATCAGCGATTAGAATCAGCAGGATCTCTCAGCCAATCAGGGACAAGAACCAGCAGGACCTCCCAGCCAATCAGCGATTAGAATCAGCAGGATCTCTCAGCCAATCAGGGATTAGAACCAGTAGGACCTCCCAGCCAATCAGGGAGTAGAACCAGCAGGATCTCTCAGCCAATCAGGGACAAGGACCAGTAGGACCTCCCAGCCAATCAAGGACAAGAACCAGTAGGACCTCCCAGTCAATCAAGGATCAGAACCAGCAAGACCTCCCAGCCACTCAGTGATTAGAACCAACAGGACTTCCTAGCCAATCAGGGATCAGAACCAGTAGGACCTCTCAACCAATCAGGGACAAGAACCAGCAGGACCTGCCAGCCAATCAGGAAACAGAGCCCTAGTAATCCAGCCCCCAGTGGGGAATATATCTTCCTATTAAGTGAGCAGTTTATATGCAACAACTTATGGTAGCTCTCCATAGCAATTCAGCCTACTGCAAAACCTTACCTATAAGCAGAGTGTCAGTTTGACAACCTTCCCAATAATTAAAGTATTGTAATAGTTTTAAATATATTCCTACATGTTAAAACCTTGCCTATAAATCCAAAGGGGACATTTGGATGAAAGTTCAGCTCATAGCAAATAAAACATCAAAAAGGGTTCTGCTTATAAGGAAGGTTTTACGGTAATACAGCGTCCTGGTGCAGGTAATAGGTTAACAGCCCCAGCACACAGTCCTAATGGGTGAGTCGACACCCGATACCACCAGGCTATTCCGCATTAGCGAGATGACCAGTGGAGAGCGCCATGAACACTGGTCCCATCCGTATTCCTACTACTCTCAGCCACCAGATCAAGCAAATCTTGTGGGCGAGATTAGGGTGCAAGTAGGGTAGGGTGATATGATTTATATTTTTAGTGAATAGTCTTTATGTCAACTGTTTGAATTGGGGGAGTGGTTAGGACACCGGTCTATAAATGCAGGAGGTCCTAAGCTCAATTCCATGCCAAGGCTACATGGTTGGCACACCATTTTAAATGTATTTTGGTTGGTAATAGTATGCAATGATTTTGTTATGAGCAATAACACGTGATTAATATCTTTAGTGCAATCTAAAACATGTTGTATTGTTACTTGATTCATTACGTTTTTTGGTAAATACAATACAAATTCTGACCAACCAAAAATACATTTAAAATGGTGTGCTAACCTTGCATGTAGCTATAACATGGAATTGAGCCTAGAACCTCCTGCATTCATAGACCAGTGTCCTAACCACTCCCCCAATCCGGACAGCTGATGTAGTGACTATTCATCTACCAATCATTCAAAATTCCATGACCCCTAAAACTCTCTATTTTGGACATGTCAGGAACCAGCTTCAGCTATAGGTCTCACAAGGTAGAATCACTGCATCTCGCTAGTGCGGAATAGCTAACCCTGTATGGGTAGGCTAGTTGTAGGCTAATTGAGTTGTAGGCTAAAGAGTTCAATGTCAGTACCATTTGTGGTGGTGTTTATTTACCCTCTCATCGTCATACACAAACTTACAAAAATAGCGTCTTAATTTGCAACAGTTGAGAAGACCGTCATCAGAACACAACAACAAGAACCCGGGTGACGCACGTAGGTGGAGGACACACCAACGGGCAGATTGAAATATTAACCCATTAAGGCCCACAATGTGCCTTAATGATCTATGTCATTTGTCCTCCTGATGTTGCCCCATATCATGATGCATAAATACAGCTCTGGTAAGTAACCCTATTGGGTCAGCCATGGTGAGTTACTCCCTACAAGGCTGCATTTATGCATCCCAATGACAGAGGTGATAGCACAGTAAATTATGATGCATACTTGAAGGGTTAAGTTTCATGTGACCTCTCCTTGTGCTTTCAATATTATAATCAGTGGTTCGTATTTAAACCATGATTATTGCCATTTGTGGAGAAATGAACATGGTGATTTTAGTCACCGCAAAATACCAAATGGTAATTGTTTTGTAAATGAAACTCAATATCACATGTTTGAAAAGTGAAACTAATTGTTTGATTTAGTGATTTAGTAATTGAATAAGATATCATTTCTAAATGTGATTAAAACAAGTGCAGATGGGACAATGTTTCAGTGTGCAGTATAACCCTCTTGTGTGGCGGGGGGGGGGTGTAGAACATAGACAGTACCATAAAACCTCTATGAATTGAATTCCCAAGTATAGACTGTAAAAGTATTTCCTTGAATATACAAAGAACCAATGTAAGATTTTATGGTGGATCAGTGTAAATGTGATTATGGTGAGGCAGTGTAAAGTCAATCAGTTTTACCTTAAATATCTGTAATTCAGTACGGTGAAACACAGTTTATTTGTCAGGCGCAGAATAGGAACCAGCCCAATTCCGGAATTGCCCAGGTACAATTCCAGAACTGCACGGGGCAATTCCGGAATTACTCCCTACTTACATTGGGCAGTTTCAGAATTCCTAGCTGTTCTACACATATAATATATTAGATACATGTGTCAATGCTGTTTGATTATGATGTGCCACACCTTGGAAAACCTTAGAGAACATTCAGTAGGATGTCCCCATACATCCCACACCTCACTATACGGGACTAGCTCATTAGGCTAAGGGGGCCGCCATCTTGACTCAGAGCAATGCATTGTGTAAATGATAGACCCCCGACTCCAAAACAGTGCATCATGGGAGAATTTCTTATCAGCATCTTTGTTCTAGGTGTGAGGAGAGGGGACTAGCCTGATAAAGAGATGGGGGTTTAGCCCCCGACTACCTGAAGTACCAGGATGTGCTAGTCCCGTATAGGTGTCAATAAGGTGTGGCTGTAATCCATCTAGAGTGATAAAGCAATGGGAGTTCAGATGCCTGTAACTCAACAAAGAGCTAATTAATACTGTAACAATTCTTGGCAAATACTTTTTCTACCCTACCTTTCTGTTTGTGCCATGCACTAACCTATTTTATTAGACTTGTTATTGAGATGTGAAAGTTCCGATATTGCGCAAATTCCGATATTGCGCGTGACATATTCATTTAGGTGAAACTACATCTTGTAAAAATCTTCCATTGAAGATACAAAGAATCAATGTAAAATTTTACGGTGGATCATCATAAATGTGATTACGGTGAGGCAGTGTTAAGTCAATCAATTTTACTTTGAATACCTCTAATCCAGTACAGTGAAACACAATTTACTTTACAGTGAAACACAGTTTATTTTTTATGGTGAAGCTATGTTTAATTGATTTATCACACCAGGTGACAGTTTGGTTTATAAGAAGATTTTCATGGATGCTATGAACACCATTTTTGTGGTGATAAGAAACATACATATACACATAGTCCCAGAGCCCAGGCACTTTTAATTTCCTTTTTGTGACCAAAAGGTTTGAAGATACTGTCTTATGTAGAATTTTCTGCTGAATTCAAAAATCTATTTCTTACAAAAATCCGATGGTGCGTTTATCCAATATGGCCACCCAAAGTAACGATCGTCATCTTATTCAAAAATGACTTTCTTCACCCTTTGGACTTACATTTCTACCTACTGGAGCTATCTAAACCTATGTTTTTACTGGCCAGTGACCTAATTATCTTATTTTTGCATTCATCAGATCAATACATTCATGAATTTCAAGATGGCGGCCATTAAAATGGCAATTTTTGACAATTTGAACTAGTATACAGGAGGCAGAACTCTGAAATGTTAGCATGTGAGGTATGGAATGTTACATGGTAGCACACATGTCAAACTTGGTGTATGACCTAAACTGATCATGTTTAGGGTGATGCTATATACACAAATAACATTTCTAAGAAATAGCGCTCGATAAAGGCGGCCATTACAGAAATTCACAACTTTGGTCATATCTTCGTAAATAATGATGATATACAGTTATTTAAGGTGTCTATATCCACATTTTCAGGGTCTGGGAATACTATAAGAGTATCAAATTTTTCTTTCCTGTACATTTTATGTGCCTGGTCAAGGTGGCCATTACTGAGAATTACAATTTTTGCCATATATTTACAAATAATGGCGATAGACATTAATTTGAAGTGGCTACATCCACATTTCCAGGGTATCAGCAGATGATGGGGGCATTATATTCTGTTCTCATTGTCACTATTTTCACCAAATTGTTTCACAGTGAGTGTTTCCCTCACATGCAATAGTTTAGCCATATGTAGTAGGAGCCCAAGTATGATATAACATTGTTCATAAACCATTACATGTATATTATATATAGCCTTTAGCTGTATACAGTCAGCCCTCAAATTTGGAAAATGCAAGGAAAAATGTCTGAGGAAGCAAGTTATCCGAGGAATGAAGTCCAAATATAATGGGACATATAGGGAAGGTTGCCAGGCACCTGTCTGAGGAAGGGAGGGATCCAAGTAAATAAATGTTTGAGGAAGTAAGGGTTGCCTGTACTGTCAACTCCCTCTAGTGTGGCCACCTTCAGGACCATATAAAGATGGCCGCATTGGTTGGTAGGCTGCATTAGGGGGAGTTAATGTCCTTACACTGTAATATGTTTGAGACTATGAAATGTGTCTGCAGTAGAGGGATTGGCTGCACTGGAGGGAGTTAACTGTAGTCAAGATAAAACAGTGGATGCTATGTGGGTATGAAATATTCTTTTCCGAGAGTAGGGGTTGTGTTATAGGTGGGATCATCTTAGGGATGAGTTTTTATGATGATTAGGTTATACATTTGTAGCATAAACCCTGGGAACCATACAGGTATTGGCCATGATGCCTACATGCCATGGTCTATGAACTATTTTCTATCTGCCAAGGCTCTCACTACAAACAGCTAAATGGTTAAGATCCACAGGATAGTTATGGCTAGTTATACAGTTGCATTAACCAATTAGAGGGTGTTGCTGCAGAAATTGAAATAAGTTTGAAGAAACAGGGCTGCTTTGTGCAGCATCAGTAAAAGACTGGTGCTGTACAAAGGGCTGCACCACTACCAAATGACTACAACCCATAGATCACAAATAACTGGTATTTCTGGAGCTATAAAACAGTACTCTAAATGGGTACTTATGGTGCCTTATCGGCCAAATCTATAATTCAGTCCCCAATATCAATTTCATACTAGCCCAAGGCAGAACCAAGGTACTCATCCTTATGGTTTATTCTAGTGTATTTTGTCTACAGCAATATTAGGATTGCAGGCATTGGCTGCAGGGTATAAAATGTGGGCACATGTACTTCAAGCAGTGGTCTATAGGGGCGCAAGATACATGCCATCATGAAACTTTTGAAATCTAGAATGCAATTTGAGAGCTCTATTGGTGAAGCTATGCCCTTAATTTGCAAGCACCACCAGAGGTGGATCTCCAATGGAGATCAGGTTAATGGGGGATGATCACCAATAGAGTCAAGTGTACACCAACATTGTGTCCTGCCATCCCACCAACCCCTGTCAGAGATGTGCCGCCCCAACTTTCTGTCTACTCCACCCTGTATCCTCCAATTGTGTCATCCCTCCTACCCCCTCTTCTCTGTTATCCCTATGTGTCCTCGCCTTCCCCCTGTGCTCTCTCCCCTCCCCCTGTGTCACCCCCCTTTGGCCTACATTGCCACTGTCCCCTTTGCCACTACTTATGTGTTCTACTCTCCAACTAAATCCCTGTATGATGAGGCATTCTAGCTGATAGTTTACTGGCATAGGCAGATGATAGACAGGTAAGGGAGCTTGAAAGGTAGCAGAAGGGGGAGGCATGCATATGCATCCATGGTGGGAAAAGTGGATGGACAGGTGATGGATATCAGATAGGAAGATAGGCAAGGAAAAAAGATTAGTCTCGGGGAGACAAAGGAGGCTTGGACAAGTTGTAACTTCTGAGAGTAGGAGGGTTGGACATGAGCTCAGAGTTGCAGTCACCTACTGTATAGACTGGCACTGTAGAGGGTAAGACGTAAGCAACATTTTGAATTTAACAACTTTTCAAAGGGGTGGGATCTGGAGGAGGAGAGGACCAGAATAAAGGGACTTCTGAGTGTTGTATCAAGTTGTAAGACTTGAGCAGGTGAGACTTTGAGAAGTGGGACATAGATGACTGCCAGTGAATAGGGGAGGATTTTTAGTGTTGGAGAGTTGGATAGGTTTATAGATAGCAATTTATGAGAGTAGGTACTTGAAAGAAGGGAACTTCAGAAAGTTGAGGCTTGAAGGAACTTGAGAGGACAGGATATTTGGAAGGCATGTTGACTGGAACTTTTGTAAGGAATGAAGGTTGAAACCTCTAGGACTAGAAAAGTATGGAACTTCACCAAGTCATGAGGGATCCAGCTGATCTAAGTACCCCTACTGATGCTGTGGACTTTACTAAGAATCAGAAAACGGGACTTTCTGTCAGTGAGTAGCCATAAAGCCATTTTTTTACAGTGTAAGCTGCACCTTGTGCCTCATCTAGACTTTGGGGGAATCAGGGATTGGCCCAATTTCCTGAGACCTGTATTCATGGTGTCATCACCAATGGTCATTAATTATGCGGGCTGTAATTTTTCAAAACAATGACGCAGAGGGGACTGTGTGGGAGGGGAATCAGCAAGATGAGCACAGAGGGCGTCCTGTGGTATCAACAACTTTAACCTGCTGCAGTTTACTTACAAACATCACTTAATCTGCAATCTGCTTTACTTATATTTACATGTGACCAACTTTAGGATCAGATATTTTTACTGTTTCAATATCATTAATGCTATAATGCATTGTCATCATGATGCACAGGGTACCCCTATGAGTTGAAATCCTCTATAAACCGGACCGGAGGGTTGCTGGTAGTGTTGTGTATGTGCATCTGTGACGTCATCACTTTGTGTGAGGACCGCATGGGCGACGTCGAGGACATGATAAGATCTATCTACATGTTGTATTTGTATCATCCAAGATTACAGTAAAGAAATATATGTTCTACAAGTCACAGACATCATCACATTCTTTACATGGTGTCAGCAGATGTGGATGTTTGACCCTGGTAGATGAATTCTCCAAACTGTGAGTAGACATTCAATATTTGGGTAGCAGGAGTGCCACAGACAGTGAAGCCTACAGGCCATTCCAACCCATCAAATTGACATTGCCCACACTGTAATATTGATACAAAGTAACTATAGATCATTGGACTAAGACTCCTTGTCAAGGACTGTGCTTTCCCAGCAGCGTTTGTGGATGAAATGCTACATGAGAGACTGGTGCTCGGCACCAACAGTGATGAGACAAAGAAACGGTACCTGGATAGCAGAGATGTGCCTCTACATGGGGTCCCACACTTTTGACCATGTCGCCGTGTCGAATTTTAGCAAGAGGGCCGTGTCGCTGGGTCAATTTTTATATATATTACAATGTACCAAGGGTTTAAAAATATGTCTGTGTCTGTCGATTTTTAAAAGGGCTGTGTCGCCCGTGTCGATTTTTAAAAGGGCCGTGTCGCCTGTGTCGATTTTTACCCATGTAGAGGCACAGAGACGACCTTGACTTGTTTGCAGCTCTGAACATTGCTCGTGCTCTGGAGAGCACTCAACGGCACCTGAAGTGCATGGGTGGCTCAGAGGCTGCAGGAGTCCAGGCCGTGGGAATATCCAAGAAGAAAGCGGTTCCCAACAGGCAGAAGTATGGCGGCCATGGCAATGTTAGTGGTGGCAAACAGGCTCCGCAGAGAAGCACAGCTGATTTGTGCCCTAAGTGCAGCCAGCACTCTCATCCCAGCATGAAGAGTTGCCCTGCCAGAGGGAAGAGATGCGGTAACTGCAAGAGGTACAAACCATTTTGCGGCGGTCTGCCACGCACAGGAAGTCCACACAGTGCAACCATCCCCAGATGACAGTGCTAGCTATGCAGGCGGGGATTTCTTCATAGATGTGGTCAACTCAGCAGCATGCACCACAGACCAGACATTGGTCCACATAACATCCAATGCCGTGGTGTGACCAGCAGTGGAGGAAATGTTTGAGGCAAAGCATGCCTCTCAGGAATATCAGTATAACAATGCTGCAAAGAATCTTCCACCCTTACACACTGGGGAGCAGATACGGATGCGCACCACTGGCCACAAACCCTGTTGGGATAATGCCGCTGTGATGGCGACACCCGCCCCAGCATCACCCAGTTCATATGTTGTAAGGACCGAGGATGGTCACACATACCGACGCAATCGGAGGCACCTATTGAAGCAGTCGACTGAGACACCACGGGTCAGCGACCCCGCCAGTGAGATCAATGATCAGGCAGCAGTGGGACCAGTGCCCGAGCCAGAACCTGTGGATAGAGGTCCTGAAGGAGCGAAGGCAGATGAACCACAGACACCAGCAGCATATGTCCCTGTCTCCAGGCCCAGGGACAGAATATAGACACAGCTCTCAGGACTAAAATCCATATTTAATTTGAGTGACAACAAACCTTTGTCTTGTTTTAATGGCTATGTTCTTGTTGTAAATATACAGCAGTCCAACTTTATAGCACTCCAATGCCCTATATGGATATATATCTAAAACTGGACATCGACATCCATGTAACAGAATCCTTCTAACAGAAAGCTAGATTTAGTAGAAGTAGAATCCATGAATGCAATCCATGAATATCTATAATGAAGGAGAACACCATGTTCATGCCTATGAATATGTCTGTGTGTATGTTCATTTCAAAATTCAAGATTGCAACCATTCATTGAATGCCACCATGCTTTTAATGTAATCTCGAATTGCAGTTGCAGTAATTTGATACTAATAAAAAAAATCTATTCTATTTTTTTTTCATGAACAGTTGGCATCCCATAGATTCAAGATGGCTATCACTCATTGAATGTCCCGATGCTTGAAATGCAATCTTGACTTGTAGTTGCATTAATTTGATCAAAAAAACAAATCCTATTTGATTTTTCCTTCATTCAACCCATTCAAGATGGCTACCATTTACTAAATGCCACAATGCTTTCAGTGCTTTCAATGCTTTCAGTGCAATGAAGAATTGTAGTTGCATTAATTTGATATCTATTATAAGAAAATGTCTATTTGATACCTTTTTCTAACACAGTTGGCACCCCATAGGTTTAGGATGGCCACCATTCATTGAATGCCACAATGCTTTAAATGCAATCTTGAAATGTAGTTGCATTAATTTTACACTGTTAAAAAAATCCAATTTAGTTGTTTTTTTCATGAAGAGTTGACACCCCATAGGTTCAAGATGGCCACCAGTCATTGAATGCCATAATGCTTAAATGCAATCTTGAATTGCAGTTGAATTAATTTGATTCTAAAAAAAAAACTTTCTTTTTTTCTTTCATGAACAGTTGGCACCCCATACATTCAAGGTGGTTAGGCCACCTTTTATTGATAACTTGGATTACGGGCACTCATAGGAAATATTTTGGGGGGCGGGAGGGGAAAAAAAAAAGAAAAAAGCTGCCATTCATTTCTAAAATTTTCCAGGGGCGGGAGGGAAAAAAAAAAAAAAAGCATGCAAAAAGTGTTTTGGCTATTAAATGTAGGTATATTGAGAAATAATGAAGGCATATTGAGAAATATTCCCAATTTTGAAAGCCTACTTCTGGGTGTCTGCCAGTCAACATGTACTTTTTTTTTCTTTTTTTGCTAAAATTCTCAAAAAGATCCCAGCGGAGGGGGGTAAAAAAAAAAAAAAATTTTTTTTTTACAAAATACCAAAATTTCCATCGGCGGATCCGTAATCCAAGTTATCAGAATAAAACGGCCTTACCAGTCACTGCATGCCACAATGCTTTAAGTGCAATCACAAATTGTAGTTGCATTAATCTGATACTAATAAAAAAACTAATTCTATTCTTTTTTTTAAATTCATGAACAGTTGGCACCCCATATATTTAAGATGACTACCATTCATTGAATGCCCCGATGCTTGAAATGCTATCTCGAATTGTAGTTGCATCAATTTAATGCTAATAAAAAACAAATTCTTATCGATTTTTCTTTCATGAATAGTATAAGGTGGCTACCATTCATATTAATGCAAATATAATGCTTTAAGTGCTATCACGAATTGTAGTTACATTAATCTGATACTAAAAAAAAAATAATTTTATTTGATTTTTCTTTCATGAACAGTTGGCACCCCATAAATTGAAAATGCACCCAGCAAGCAGGTCAACAGCTATATACGGACAAGTGCACCTCCCCTGCCTGTTCTCCTTCAATGCAGAGTGAAGAGGGTGGGAGGGGGTGACCATCAACAGTGCATAAACACTTTGATTGGATGACAATGCAGTTTTTATATTACAACCCTAAATTTGTGCAACGGAAATCATCAAGAAATACTAAGTATTTTTTCCAAAAAATAGCTTTTCTAGAATGGCTCGATACTCAGAAATCCTACTGCGAATAAAAGAAAGTCAAATTCTGATTCTAAACACCTGAAAAGGGAGAAATGCTGGCGTTCACGGTTTATGTAGGAAATGTACTAAAAACATCAAAAATATGCAACAAAACCCTAATTTTCTCAAAAACTGTTCAGTAGGATTTTTTCTAACTGAGGTTCCAGTGTTTTCTACCCTCATATTACACATTGGCATAGAGAATATATTTGCACCTAGTCAGGATTTTGCCCTAGAAGCAATCTGTGAGGCAAAAAACAGCCAAAATGAGCCACTGGTCTGAAGTATAAAACTGGGCATCGATCACTATAGAGCTACAAAGAGAGAGAATCGATGTCCAGTAATAACCAATTTTCTTCCAGGGACATAATATCCACAGTGAACTATATATCATAAACTTTCGAACTTCTTATAAAGAACGGGGGATGTTGTGTACGTGCATCTATGACATCATCACTTTGTATGAGGACCGCATGGGCGACGTCTACTCTCGTTCCCAAATCCTTCCGAAGGAAGGCTCTGGTAACGTGCCAAATTGAAATGTTGGGATTTTGCTGGGTCTGGGCAACCCCTGCTGGTAGCTTGGAACCAGCGAACAGGAACAGGAAATGGAACCAGAAAGACTGATGGTAAAACTACCTAAAACTACCATCATACATTCTGGTTCCATTTCCTGTTCCTGTTTGCTGGTTCCAGCCCAACAGCAGGGGTTGCCCAGACCCAGCAAAATCCAAAGTTCAAGGTCATTTGGCTGTTACCAGAGCCTTCCTTCGGAAGGATTTGGGGACGAGAGTAGGGCAACGTCTGGGACATGATAAGATCTATCTACATGTTGTATTTGTATCATCCAAGATTACAGTAAAGACATACATGTTCTACAAGTCACAGACTTCATCACATTCTTTACAGGTAGAAACGACAATAAGGCGGTATGTAAATGTTTGAGGAAGTTTAATTGTTACACACAGAACTGGACCTGGTCTCCTCAGAGAGGCCCTATATATATGTAGTATATCTGTACACCTGATCTTGGTCTGGGTGCACACATGGAGTACTTCAAGCCTTCTCATAACAGCCTCCAAAGGTTAACTAGACTGCAAATTTGTCAATACATACAGGCCATGATTGCCGTTGCATATCGCTTCTTATTCGTAATGGATTTGAACTTGAGTAATTATTGGAATATACCGAGAGGCGATATCGGCCGATAGCAAACCATGAAGAGTTCATCGCAGAACAAAAGTAGCAAATTAAATTGTCCAATATATCTTTTTTTCGACAGAACAGTTCAGTGTCTTTGTTGTCGAATCTCGGGAGAGTAATCGTCAACAACAATAATACCTACAGCTGCTAATTATACATGTGAAAATTCATACTTCTTCCGCCTTTAGTCAAAGTGCTGCTCACTGCCATGACATAATGTGTGCAGAACAACGTTAGACGCCATGATGCATGATATCAGTCGCAGTTTGTTTATTAAAGACTAATCATGTTCAACCAATGAGTCTTTATAGTGTACCAGTTTATTAGGTAACATATATGTTTAATGGTACATTCATGTTGCAGGCCTTCAGAAGCTTGTTTGTATCAGAACTCATCAACATGCTGCAACACACTCCAACTGATTGTTACCTATATTATTAGTTACACCTTTGGGTGGAGTAGCAAAATCAAACCTATGCTACAATGTATAGAAACCATCCTTGATGATCCTTGTGTTGTTCATCTATATCTGAGCTTGATCTCAGTAACATACAGTTATTCCTGTCCAAAGTGAATTCCTAGAATACTCGGGCAAGAATTCAACGACAATAAAGTACCGATCCCCCCTCATGTAATATGACAGTAAAAGAACCTCCAAGAGTTCAGAGTAAATGCAAATCATGTTCAACTTCTAGTAGCAGACAATCACAATAAACCAAGGACTCTGCAAAAACTGCCGACTCATCATCTATATACCGCCGGCTGCCAAGAAACATAGCCCACTCCTCCTTATACGAGGTCAGTCCCCGTGGTGTAAGCACGCTTGTTGTATAAGGTAGTGTATTGAAGTCTTTATAAAGGTGTGTTTAAATGGTGGAACTGGAACAAGGTTTGTAGGTAGAGTCTCTGTGAAGTAGTAAAAGTCCCGTGTGACCAGCGATAAACACAGCGCCTCCTTCTTCCCGGGGGTGCGGGAAACACACGACAGGACGCACGTCAATAACATATCCACCATAACCCGCAGCCGTCTCTGTGAGACACCAACCACCTGTATAGCGTCCCTCGTACCCAGACCCGGGGCACACCCCCCGTGCCCCCCTCGTGCAGAGCGGGGGCTGGGTGCTCCCCTCGTGTGTGTCTGGGTGTGTGTGTGTGGGAGGGGTGAGTGGAGACACCTGGTGGTGGTGGGGGGAGGTTTACTGCATGGCCGCTAGCTCTATCTCAAACACCAGCGTGGAGTGGGGCGGGATGCTGACACCCGTTAAGGACATAAACAAGGGATTGATGAAAATGAAAAAGGAGGACATCTTCAGTGCTTGTTTGTAAATCTGTAGGTAATTAACATTTTTTCACACATCCAGAAAGTCCTTCGAAAAGGCAGAATTTTCTTATCAAGGCTTTAAAATGGCTGCAATTTTGCAAGATTAGAATATTTATAAGCATTTAATCTGATTTAATGAAAAGTTTGTACATATCTAAAAGAAAAGACATTTTCAATTATAGAGTGGATTATTTTTTTCTGTTTGAGTAAGACATAAAACCTTATGGTAAGGCCACACCAAAAAAAAAGTTGGTCAATGGATTTCACTTTTCAAAAAATGGTGCGAGCGAGCGATTTTTTTTTTTTTTTTCTAAAGAATTTTTTTTTGTCAATGGATTTTGTTGGTGGAAAAGTGGAGCGAGCGACAATTTTTTTTTTCTTTTACATAGCATCTGACAAAATTCCTTTCACATCATAATTTATTGGTTGATCTGGGGGAATTACTGGAAGAAAAATTTGAAAAAAAAAAAAAATCTCAATTTTGAAAAAAATGAGGCGAGCGAAATCCATTGACAATTTAAAAAAAAAAAAAAAAAATTTCCATTTCCGAAAATAAGGTGCGCGAAATCCATTGACCAACAATTTTTTTTGGTCTGGCCTAAAGTTAATCTTTTTAAATTATTTGTTTGTACAAAGGATACCCTTCGGCGCCCTTGCGGCCGTATGCCCACTCGGGTTCTATGGTGACCTCAACCTTCTCTCCTACACTCATCGTCTGCAGCACCTCATCCCACTGTGTAACAAGTAAAACATTACATCAGAAGGAAAGCAATCAAAACAATCCTTTTTACACAATCAAACAGGACAAAACATGGTGGTTTAGCTTACACTGTCATGCTGACAAAATATCAATTTACCTATTGAATTCTTTGGTTTTCATCTCTCATTTTCTCCATAGCTTTTTCTTCCAAAAGTTTTCATTTTGTTCACATGCCAATAGAAAGTACTGTTTTCAATATATAGAAATTTAAGTTGTTCAGGACCGTACAGTACTATAATAGATGAAGACTACCGGTACTAGTTTGCAGGCGGGGGTGGGAGTGTTGCTTTCTATGCCCTTGACATGGTCCTGTTTGACCTCTACTTACCCCCTTGATGACCTTGCCGGTGCCGACCTTGAACCTCAAGGGTTGCGTGGACTTGGCCTTCCTGCCTGTAAAGACAACAAGTGTTGGAATTATTAAATGTGTCAGTTACATACAGGTAGAGCAACACAAAACTCCTTCATCAACGATCCAGAACATGACATTCACAATCATCATAAAGTATTATAAGACAAATTTCTAAGAGAATCTGCTGACTTGCTACTTAGAGACGGCTGAAAAACCCTTTTTTTTCCCTCTTTTTTTTGACAAACCAACAATTCTTAAAGTGTCAACTAAGACGTTAGTGTAGATAATGCCGGGAGATAATGAAGTGCTGTCAACGCCCCGCTGAGAGGGAAGTAGTGCCTGATTAACACAGCAGGGGTCGGCACATACTGCTGCCCTATGTACTTGTGTCACAAGAGGGTAGAGGGCGCTGTCGCATTAAATATCACCTTCCATTAGGATTGCACGCCCTCCCAGGTACCACGCCTCCAACCACACAGGTGACGGCGCTCACTGTACCATGACCCCGGGAGCCTTACCCCATGTGCACGGCCTCTTTACTCCCGTGAGAGGGGGGGGGGTTATCATGGACAATCATCTTATCATGGACAATATAATAGGTTTAGATTGTGGGACATTAAAGTACACAGTCAGAGCTTCATTCTGGTACGTTTTTTTCTGAAATTGTAACTTTACTGCCTTAAGTGAAAGATCAGGACTTACCCTATAAAACAAAGGTTTTATGCTAAATGTCCTACCTACTTTGAGCTATTATCAATTGATTTAAGAATTCCCTGTATATATTTTAAATATACAGCAGTCCAACATTATAGCACTCCAATGCACTATATGGATATATATCTAAAACTGGACATCGACATCCATGTAACAGAATCCTTCCAACAGAAATCTATATTTAGTAGAAGTAGAAATCCATAAATATCTATATGAAGGAGAACACCATGTTCATGCCTATGAATATGTCTGTGTGTATGTTCATTTAAAGATTCAAGATTGCAACCATTCATTGAATGCCACCATGCTTTCAATGTAATCTCGAATTGCAGTTGCAGTAATTTGATACTAATAAAAAAAAATCTATTCCATTTTTCTTTCATGAACAGTTGGCATCCCATAGATTCAAAATGGCTATCACTCATTGAATATCCCGATGCTTGAAATGCAATCTTGACTTGTAGTTGCATTAATTTGATACTATCAAAAAAACAAATCCTATTTGATTTTTCCTTCATTTAACCCATTCAAGATGGCTACCATTTACTAAATGCCACAATGCTTTCAGTGCAATGAAGAATTAAAGTTGCATTAATTTGTATAATTCATATAAGAAAATTTCTATTTGATACCTTTTTCAAACACAGTTGGCACCCCATAGGTTTAGGATGGCCACCATTCATTGAATGCCACAATGCTTTAAATGCACTCTTGAAATGTAGTTGCATAAATTTTATACTGTTAAAAAAATCCAATTTAGTTGTTCTTTTCATGAAGAGTTGGCACCCCATAGGTTCAAGATGGCCACCAGTCATTGAATGCCATAATGCTTAAATGCAATCTTGAATTGCAGTTGCATTAATTTGATTCTTAAAAAAAAACACTTTTTCTTTCTTTCATGAACAGTTGGCACCCCATACATTCAAGGTGGCTACCAGTCATTGCATGCCACAATGCTTTAAGTGCAATCACAAATCGTAGTTGCATTAATCTGATACTAATAAAAAAAAACTAATTCTATTTTTTTTTTTTAATTCATGAACAGTTGGCACCCCATATACTTGAGATGACTACCATTGATTTAAGATGCTTAAAATGCAATCTCGAATTGTAGTTGCATCAATTTAATGCTAATAAAAAACAAATTCTTATAGATTTTTCTTTCATGAATAGTTGGCACCCCATAAGGTGGCTACTATTCATATTAATGCAAATACAATGCTTTAAGTGCTAAATTACGAATTGTAGTTGCATTAATCTGATACTAAAAATAATAAAATATTCTATTTGATTTTTCTTTCATGAACAGTTGGCACCCCATAAATTAAAAATGCACCCAGCACCCAGGTCAACAGCTATATACGGACACATGAACCTCCCCTGCCTGTTCTCCTTCAATGCAGAGTGAAGTGGGTGGGAGGGGGTGACCATCAACAGTGCATAAACACTTTGATTGGATGACAATGCAGTTTTTATATTACAACCCTAAATTTGTGCAACGAAAATCATCAAGAAATACTAAGTATTTTTTCCAAAGAATAGCTTTTCTAGAATGGCTCGATACTCAGAAATCCTACTGCGAATAAAAAAAAGTCAAATTCTGATTCTAAACACCTGAAAAGTGAGAAATGCTGGCGTTCACGGTTTATGTAGGAAATGTACTAAAAACACCAAAAATATGCAACAAAACCCTAATTTTCTCAAAAACTGTTCAGTAGGATTTTTTCTAACTGAGGTTCCAGTGTTTTCTACCCTCATATTACACATTGGCATAGAGAATATATTGACACCTAGTCAGGATTTTGCCCTAGAAGCAATCTGTGAGGCAAAAAACAGCCAAAATGAGCCACTGGTCTGAAGTATAAAACTGGGCATCGATCACTATAGAGCTACAAAGAGAGAGAATCGATGTCCAGTAACAATATTTATCAGATTTATGCATCCATTATATACACATAATCATTAAATACCCTGAATAGAGCAATAGTAGGAGCTGGGGTAGCGCCGAGCGTTATCTGGTAATGGCGGCGATTTTTCATACAACAGCGTCATCAGCTGCAGGCCAACTACCTCTCTGTACAGTGACTGCCATATTCATCCACCAGTGGGTAGTGGATGTGAATTCATGCATCTGTATGAGTATGGAGCAACACTGTGTATTAATGAAATAAGAGAGCGAATAGATTTAAACCACACAGAGATGCCGTCTGCAGACTCCTCTACTGCTGAGTGCTCCCCTCTACACCCAGCATTCTCAACATGAGGCGCCTGAGGAAGGCAGTCTCTGACAGCCCTGTACCAGAGACATCACCATCCTGAGACACTTTTGGTGCAGACTCGAATCAACCATACTCAGTTTTGGAATCCATGTCGTCATGACGCTGTACTCCCTACGTCGTCATGACGATGTACTCCCTACTTCGTCATGACGCATCCACTCCCTACATCGTCATGACGCTGTACTCCCTATGTCGTCATGACGCTGCACTTCCTGCGTCGTCATGACGCTGCACTTCCTGCGTCGTCATGACGCTGCACTCCCTGCGTCGTCATGACGCTGCACTCCCTACATCGTCATGACGCTGCACTCCCTACGTTGTCATGACGCATCCACTCCCTACATCGTCATGACGCTGCACTCCCTGCGTCGTCATGACGCTGCACTCCCTGCGTCGTCATGACGCTGCACTCCCTATGTCGTCATGACGCTGCACTTCCTGCGTCGTCATGACGCTGCACTCCCTGCGTCGTCATGACGCTGCACTCCCTACATCGTCATGACGCTGCACTCCCTACGTTGTCATGACGCATCCACTCCCTACATCGTCATGACGCTGCACTCCCTGCATCGTCATGACGCTGCACTCCCTACGTCGTCATGACGCTGCACTCCCTATGTCGTCATGACGCTGCACTCCCTGCGTCGTCATGACGCTGCACTCCCTGCGTCGTCATGACGCTGCACTCCCTATGTCGTCATGACGCTGCACTTCCTGCGTCGTCATGACGCTGCACTCCCTGCGTCGTCATGACGCTGCACTCCCTACGTCGTCATGACGCTGCACTCCCTACGTTGTCATGACGCATCCACTCCCTGCATCGTCATGACGCTGCACTCCCTGCGTCGTCATGACGCTGCACTCCCTGCGTCGTCATGACGCTGCACTCCCTGCGTCGTCATGACGCTGCACTCCCTACGTCGTCATGACGCTGCACTCCCTACGTCGTCATGACGCTGCACTCCCTACGTCGTCATGACGCTGCACTCCCTACGTCGTCATGACGCTGTACTCCCTACGTCGTCATGACGCTGCACTCCCTGCGTCGTCATGAGGCTGCACTCCCTATGTCGTCATGACGCTGCACTCCCTACGTCGTCATGACGTGGGGTGTAGTTTTCCATGACGGCATACAGAGACCATGTAGCACCTGAGGGGATTGTGTGGGAGATTCAAGTCGTCTTATTGTCAGCAGAAAGGGTAGCGGGCCTCCTGTTATTGGGTACAGCTGGCCTGCCGCCAGTCGTGAGTTTAACGTATTATTACGGTTTCGTTACAAACAATATTTAATCTTCAATCTCTTTTTTCATTTAGATGTCACCAACTGTTACATGAGGTATCTTTGACCTTTGCTTAATATTACAAACAAAATTTAATCTTGACTCATATTTAGTTGACAAAGTTTAACAGCAGTTGGTTCGGTTCTTAGAACTGGCTAATAATCCGGTTTTAACTCAAGTATATGAACAAGGTATTGTTGGCTGAAACTGTTTAGTTTACAATAAGACTTTTTATATGTTCACGTTATTACTTGATATTACAACTTTATTAACCCATTAAGGACCGCCTAGTGCTTTAATGCATTAACCCTTTGTCATCATGATTCATGAATGCAGCCCTGGCGATTAACTCAAAATTTCCAAAACATTATGGGGTTGAAACATCCTCGAAGGATCTGCACGATGCATAAATGCAGTCCTGACGGTTGTCAAGACTGCATTTATGACAACAAGCGTCATAGAGCGTTGAAGCACTACGCAACCTTTAAATGACTGAATCAGCTTTGCCTCCTGTTGTCATATTAAAAAGTAAACTCAAGATTGTGTTATCTTATTATTAATCTATCCCTCCCAACATGTGACCAACCCACGCTGAGCGTAGGGTGACGTGATGACGCCTCCACCTAATGACGTCATGCGGTGAGGGCTACACAGTGACACAAGTCTCAATGTTCAGTTTTCAACATCATGATGCACCAGTGCTGCTGCATTGGGAGTGTATCAACCCTGCAATGTGGGCATGATGCATTCATGCAGCACTGGTTTATACTTAATATGATTAAATGTATCAAATACAGGTTCCCGCGTATAAGCAGCATCTCACGTATACCGTATTTCACGTAATAAGCGCCCTCCCCCTAATAAGACCCCCCCTCGTTTTTGGGGCATTTTTAGACAGGAACAAAGCGTCAAAAATTCACAATTTGAGACAATTAAACTCTTAAGTGCTAAAAGACCATGAAAATAATTTTACAAGCGCCCAGGGCGCCTACCGTAAAACCTCGCTTATAGGTCGATTTTTATTTGGGAATTCCTTTTGCTACAAGTCGACTTTTTACCTCAAAAGTCCAATTTGACTTGTGAGTGAGGTTTTGAAAAAATATAAAGTTTTAAGGGGCCTAAAAAAATTAATTCTAAATACTGTAATTTACACCTTTTTTCGAGGATGCTTTCCCCCAATAAGACCTGCTTGTTTCTCTACAAGTAGGGGCTCGTCATAATAAGGGCAGAATATCATAAATAATACTCAAATTGGCCAGACAAAGGCTACTTTTAATAGGGGAGTCTGGGGTGGGGCCTAGCCCCCAAAAATTTCTCAAAATCCAATTCGACCTATAAGTGGGGTTTTCCAAAAGTTAATTGTATTTTACTATAGGTCGATTTTTTCCTCAAAATTGCAATTTGAACTATGCAAGTGAGGTCGACCTATAAGCGAGGTTTTACGGTAGTACGTCGAATGCAGTAGTCGGCACCCAGACTTACCATAAAGCCCTGCCTTTAATCCACATATATTTTAGGATAAAATTGTCCACATGGCTCTAAACTGTAGTTACCCTGTTGTAAAGACAACCTAGAAGTCAAAACTGGCTTCTCATTGGGTCAAATTTTTAGATCATGAATTGATAACTGAACCAGTACAACAGGAAATCCTATAAGTCTGGTCATGGAAGTTAACGTGGTATCAATGTGGGCTGGAGACAGAACATATACCGTAAAAACCTCGCGTAGAAGCCGCGGCTTAGTAGTAGTACACGCAAGTCAGAACCCCAGCGCAGCTTATTGCGATCACTCAGCTTTCTCCGTATGGGCAGTCATGTTAGTTCTGTCCACAGAATCTCTGGTGAGATTTAGGCAGGGACCACATTCCCATAGAACATAGTTTGCCAGGAACAAGCTACGTTCCGAGAACAGTTCTCCCCAAGTTCTCACGGGAGAAATTGTGCCTGCCTGACATGTGATGATCTCGGGAAAAAGTTGCATTCTTCTTTAGCCCTATAGGATCGGCCAAAATCAAAGTGTGGCTTAAACATCAGCTGGGCTTATTATAGTTATACACGAGATTTTACGGTAAGGCCAAACAAATAAAATTGTTGTGTTGAGGTAACTTAGCCCAAAAGTAATAGGGTAGGTAGGTCCATTTTATTCATTTTTTAATCATTTCTTTTAAGATTTAATTATGAGACAAAAATTCCTCCTTTTTTCGCATAATTTCAGTAAAAAGAAATTTCTGTGAAAAATGGTTTTCTTTAGGTACAAAAAACACAAAGATGTCTTTCGAAATAAAAGAAAAAAAAAGAGATTTGGGTAGGGCCAAAAAAATGGGAGTCACTAGGGATACCTGAACACAATTTCTTTTTTTTGGGCCTAAGGGAGTGCTCATTTTTTAACAACAGGGGGGGGGGGGGGGTGGTGGATTTGGGGGGGGGGGGTAAAAAATTTGGACCCCTTGACCGGGGGGGGGTAAAAAATTCAGACCCCTCTTGGGGGGGGGGGGGCAAAAAAATTCAACCTGTTTTGAGGGGAAAAGCCCGCGCGTTACTATGCTACAAAGGGGCGCGAACGCGCGCGATTTTCGGCCTGCCGGGGGGGGGGGGGTAAAAAAATGTCGACCCCTCTAGAGGGGGGGGGGGGTGGAAAAAAATTCGCGCGCTCCGCGCGAAATCTCACCCCCCCCCTGTTGTTAAAAAATGAGCACTCCCTAATTCAGCTGTATATTGATGAGTAGGAATGTGGTACCGACCTGTGACGATATTTGTGTCGAACACCTTGCCGTCCGTGAACATGCCCTTGTACCATACGGCCACCGTGTCACCCTTCTTGGGGATGTTTATCTTGTCTCCTTTCTTCTGGACGATCTTCTTGTACTTAGGGACCTCTGGCGTGTCCTGAATCAACAACAACAACAACATAAAGCAACAACAACATAAGACCTTAAAATACGAGTTGCGTTTCAGTAACATCGCTAGAGAAATTAATACGATCGGTAAGTCAATTAAAGATTTTAATCAAAGTCATTTGTATAGTAGTAAATGTGTCATAAATTTTCTCAACAAAAACAACAACAAAAAAGGCCTATTAGATTAGGTAGGGGCTAGAAGGCTAGGGGCTAGGAAATTTCTGCTGAATCCAAATATTGTGGTCTTAATTCTGCAAAAGTGACCAAAACTACTAGCGCCGCTATGTCTCTGGATTAGGGCTGTCCAAAATTGTAGGCTTGGTCGGCATACCGACGTTGTAAACCGGAACACATCTTCTTGCACAAGTAGATATATCATAACATGCATGTCATACCTAGCGTGTTTTAAACTTCTATTTTTGAATGAATGAGGTCACAAGCCTTAAAGTTTAATTCATTCACATTTTCCCAATAAATGTTTGAAATGCCGGAAGATATGATTTACAGGTTTCCAACCAACATTGCAGATTGAAATTCCCTGACCAAAATTACCCTTTTCCCCTGACCAACATCGGCTATATATAAACAAGACTAGAGTACCGTAAAACCTCACGTATAAGCCGCGGCTAGTACGCCAATCAAATTGCTGGTGCGGCTTATAGAATCGGCCTTCAGTCGGGGTGCAACTTATACAAGGGTTTTTTGCTAGTATGGTCCAGTATTTAAGTCATCATAAACAAATCGCTGGTGCAGCTTATAGGATTGGCACAAAGTCTAGGTGCCGCTAATACGCGAATTAGGCTTATGCGCGAGGTAGTGTTAAACGTACGGGTGTGGCAGCGGAGATATCTAGTTTGCCGGCCTTGTCGGCCAGTTCTTGTTCTGCCTTGGCTTTCTCGGCTGCTGCTGCTGCCGCGGCTGCCTCCGCATCCTCTCCCTCCTTCTTGTACGCCTAGAGACAAAGACAAGCAAACACCCATTAACAATCACCTATATAAACACACATTATTAAAATTATATACACCGTACAATCTTCGCATCCCCCCCTCCTTCTTAAAAGCTTAGAGTAATGTAAACACATGATATGTAAAGAGCAAAACGGGGTTTTGTAATAGGGAAAGACGCTTCAGGATTTGTCACCTTTGTGGGAAATTTGATTTAATGTTTTTGAAATGTAATAGTATATAGTGAGTGCCGTATTACATACATATCCACCTACTTTTTCCAGGTAGATGTCTGTACATGTTATGTTAGCAGTTGGATTGGCCACAGAAGGACGGTTTAAGGCGGTTATTATAGCGCATCATCACCTTGATCGTCATGAATTTAGTTCCCACAAAAAGTTCAGTGTGAAATTCCATGACATTCCATGAAAAAAATTCCATGACATTTATTACATTTTTGTGGGGGGTTAGGGGGATTGGCCCCTAAGAAAATTTCTAAAATCTAGAAAGCAAATAGTACATTCTGAGAGATTTTGTAATATCAATTCTATTATTTTCATTTTCCATGACATTCCATGACACACAGCACATTTTAGCAAAATTCCATGACTTTCCATGATTTGAGAGAACCCTGCATGATGTATGAATACAGCCCTGGCGAGTAATTCGCCAGGGCTGTATTCATACATCATGCCGACCCCATGAGGTTGAGACACTCTCAAAGGGTCGGCATGATGCACCAATGCAGCGCCGGAGTTACTCACCAGGGCTACATTCAAGCATGATGCCGACCTCATTGGGTTGAGACACTCTTAAAGGGTCGTCATGATGCACCAATGCAGCCCTGGCGAGTTACTCGCCAGGGCTGCATTGGTGCATCATGACGACAAACGTAACATTTTAGCGACATCAAAGGGTTAACAGCTGAATCTGCCCTACAAAATATTTGGTTATATATTATGAATAGTGAGGTCACCTTTTGTTCAAACAGGGCGTTGTAGTCGGCGATGAGGGCGTCCTTGGTCTTGGTCTTGGCCAGGTTCTTGAGGATCCCCTTCAGTTTGTGTTCGGCACAGAACTACAAGACAAACAACAACTTAGGCCGAGCAAAAAAAATTCTTTGTTTCAGGTAATCCTACCTACCACCTACCTACCTACCTAAACAGGGCCGACTTTTTTTATTGGTAATTTTTCAACAACAAAAAAGTATATTTTTAAAGACTTTGACAAATTTCTTCTTGTTCTTGTTAAAAAAATTTACAACTTGCCGTGAGATTTCTACATACCCGGTAGTGTTCACCAGATTGATTGATTTACTGCAAGCATTTGCATCTCTCAATTTATCATATTTTTCGGCTCAAAACTATATCTAGAGATGTAGATTTTGCCTCTGTCTACATGATGCATTACATGATGCATTAATGCAGCCTTCGGGAGTAACTTGTCAGAGATACATTCATGCATTACACTAACATCTTAGGTGGATGCACTCTCAGAGGGTCGGCATATCAATTTTGCTGGTGCCTTAAGGTTGCATGCCGTCATTAACCGTAATATTTATGCTTTATGCCCTTGGTTGTCATGATGCATGAATGCAGCCCTAGCAAGTAACTCGCCAGTGCTTCATTCAAGCATCATGCTGACCCTACAGGGTTTAGACACTCCGAAAGGGTCGTCATGATGCACCAATGCAGCCGCGGCGAGTAACCCGGCGAGTTACTCTCCGCGGCTGCATTGGTGCGTCATGACAACAAATCTCATCTTTTTTGTCCTTAAAGGGTTAATCACTCCGTGTCGGGGGTGTGAGGACAGTGCCGCCCCCTGGATGTATTTACACACACTACCCCTCACGGCCACTGCTGCTGCCCCCTTCAGGCCACATCACACACTACACCCAGTGGGTGGTTTG